>APFE031178518.1:15560-98436 GCA_000404065.3 Pinus taeda | reverse complement strand
GGGTTAGCATAAATTTTGATGCTTTTCTGTTTATTAGAATACAATAGCATAGCATTAGATTAGAATTAGGATAGAAGTATTCCATTTAGAACATAAATACCCATCTTTCTCACACACACACACTGAATTGGGAAACCGGTCCCATATCCCCAGTCAGACCCACTATACCAAACGGATAAGGAGCTGCC
Source organism: Pinus taeda (assembly GCA_000404065.3). NCBI lineage: Eukaryota > Viridiplantae > Streptophyta > Pinopsida > Pinales > Pinaceae > Pinus > Pinus taeda. The sequence goes on along the minus strand of APFE031178518.1, from coordinate 98,248 downwards.
AACCAAGGTCCGGACCGGGCGGGTATCCCCCTTGTTGTTGACCCGATTTTCGGGGCCTTCAACACTACTCAAGAAGGGGCATAAAGTTTAATTGTACAATTATATTCACTAAATGTTCAAACATCAATATCATCTATATCAGTGGATATCCATAAAGTTTTCAACAATCATTCCATGATATTTTGATTAATTGTTAAGGGCCTTCCACCTACTCAAGATCATGACTGTGATATTCATTTGCAACTAGAAAGTGTACCAAAGATAAATGAATAAGGGAAAATCATATTAAAAGTAGAAACAATCCTTGAAATATGGATTAATCGACCAAATAATCTAGCAACTGTGGATTTCCTTATCAAATAAAAGAACCTACCAGCAGAAGAGATAACATGGAAAGATGACTTATTCATGTACAATCACTAGAAGTTAGTCGATTGTTGAGGAAAACACTTGCTTGAAGTGGAGGGGCATGTTAAGCCCCATATAATCTCCATGTTAACCCTAAACCCATTATTAATCCCTAGATATTGAGTGATTATATTTCTAGTTATATTTTTATGTAGGCTAGAACCTTTCCTGGTCCCATTTTATTATAAGTGTACGCTTTGTATCCTATATATATACTAAGGAGACCTAGTCTTAGGATCATCAAATATTGTCTTGTACATTTTATTCATTGTAAAAGAAGGTTTCCCCCTTGAAGGGGACTGTAATTATTGATTTCTTATCATTTTTAAAGCACAATGTTCATAACAAACATTCTTATAGAAATACTTTGTAAAACAATTCAATCAATAATAGAAAATCACCTTCAACTTCATTAGAAATAAAACTATAATTTAAATAAATATGGTTTGATTGGAACATTAGTGAGGATAATAACAATTCCTCTCAACTACTTAAATCAACTCAATTAATAAAATTTCATTGTGGGCATGTTAAGTAATTTGACGCATGAAAGGGTCATGGAGTTTTGTAGTCATTGCAATTTTTTGTAGGTGCCTCCCCTTGCAACACCATAGAAACTTCCTCTAACACCAATCAGTGATTGACCTGACCCTATGACAACTCATTTTGGTAAACTTCATTTCTCCTAAATGTTCTCACTACTTCCTGTGAGAGTCTAGGGTTTTCTTTCTCTAGCAATCATGAGTTTCTCATAACCATTCACTACGAGGTTAAGGAAAAGAAGACCCAAGCAACATCATATACGACGAAGAGATCATGTTATCTGAAGGGATACAAATTTATGGAGGTTATAGGGATATTTTTACCCTATGGATGAAATCTTATTTGACTTCTCTAAGGACCCCTACAAGGGTTTTCCTATTTTCACCATGTCAGTTGTCAAAACTCAAAACGGAGAGGTGATGCAAAGTGACAAGGGAAGAATGGAACCGAAGGAAGCCCACCTCCTCAGGGTTGGACATGCAATGGGAGGCCCTTATTTGATGGCGTTAGGTTTGGATGGTGCGGTGGCCCCTTCAAATGACATGGGTGGAAATGAAGGAAGCGCCTACCAAAATATCATACTTCACGAAGGTCCATAAATGGGGCTCTATTGATGGCTTAAAATGACCGAAATCAATAATGGGGAGAGCACCCGGTCAGGGCCCAAATGAAGCCCTTATCCGTTTGGGATGGAAACTATGATTAGTTCAAATGGGTCTAGTTACCCCTGACCCTTCCTGTTTACTTGTGGTATTTCTAGTTACTTATAAACAAGGAGAGAAATCATATTTACCCTGTTGCAACTAACTTGCAAGAAAACAATCCTTAAGCTAACATAAGGGCTCAACGAGACCACCAATGAGGTTTATCCTACATAAGGAGACTTCTCAAATTACAATAAATTAATTTAACTCTAAATCTAAATCTAAATCTAAATATGAATGCAATATAATTTATCATGTAAGAAAAAAAAACTAAAGCCTAAATTTATCTCGATTGGGAAGACATATCTTGTCCCAATCAAGAGCAAGATAATGAAATTTGGACTAACTTGAACTTAGAATAAAAATGAAGTTAACAAACCAAGGAAATAGTTCTAGGACTTGCTACTAATTCAAACAAATATGTTCATTTAGTTATTTGATAAATAGTCATCAGACCTCTGTTGCACATACCTCTAAATTCAAATAAAAATAAATTCAAAATCAGTAGAGTGATTAAATTATGAAAATAGTTCTCTTATTGTAATCATGATTAAAACAAAGATAATCTTATTAGAAATCTAGTAAATAGTTATCAATGATATCATGCTTATTTATTCGAATTCATTTCTCAACTTTAATATGAACTAGATCCATCGTGAAAATATAGTTTTTCAATGTTCGAATAAGCATACAATTAAATGAAATTTACAATACTGAAAAACCTAATAATCAAATACTTGTCTGGATCAACAATTCAATGAAAATTGAATTAAGATGAAGACTATCAATCAACCTTTAACCTTGACATTAGTGTATAAAAGTTGCAGATCTGATCAAAGCTTTTGAGTATATAATTTCTCAAAAGTTTCATGATAGCATGAAATTTTTTGGATTTAAAACATATCTCCCAAAATTTGGCCCAATCATAACTAATCTTATAACAAAATTATTTTTTTAACAATAATGCAAAAAACCCTCTTTTTGCAGAGAAATTAGAACCCCTTTCCTTCTCCTATCTGTTATTTAAAATTAAAAATGAAATCCCCAAAAAGGAGAGTTGTTGAAAGATGGTTGATATCTCTGATTTTCAGTTATAAAAATCTCTTTCTCCTCTTTGTTGGTGAAATTCTATTGCTCCAAGACTCATGTGCCTCATCCTCTCCAACAAACTTTTCCAAAAATGATCCAAAAACATAATTAAAATTAAATTAAATCTGCATATAAAACCAAAATGTAAAATTGTCAAAACATATTCACTAACTAAAATTAAATTTAATAAATTAAATAAAAAGAAATTTATGCTTTCGATTGTTCCCTGTGGAGATTTCTTTGGCAAAATTGATAATATAAAACAAATTTGCAACAACAAGAAACTTCGGGCAAATGAAAACTCTCCAAAACAAACTCAAAAAACTATTTTTTTGTTGCAAGATTAGAGTTATATCTTCTATTATTTTTTTGGAGAATTTAGCAATCACATCTGGTCAAATAATCACTTCTAAATCCTTCTCCTCCAAAAATAGCTTTCCAACAAACTCATTTGCCTCATTTCATTGAATAAAATTCAAGATATCACTCTCCAAAATTTAAGTTCAAAATTTAAGTTCTAAAATATTCATTTGCTAAAAAGTACTTAGCATTAAGGATGTTTGAAGATTTTTTTGTTTTTATATTTAAATTTTTAATATATTTTTTAATTAAAAAATAAAATAAGCTTTAATTATATACATTATATTTAAAATAAATAAACGAGCAAGTATAATAAAAATTAAAAGAAATAAATTAAAATAAATAATTTTAAATAAATTAAAATTAAAATACTTTAAAATCAAAGTAAAAAATGGGGAAGGGGTTGTGTTATATAATTTAATGTTTAAGATGGAGGTTACTTATTGTGGATGTGAGGTGAGGATGTTTGGAAGAGGGTGGAACCCCTCTCTATTAACCTAAACCATATGTTAAACATTTGTATGATTAATTGTTTTACATGTTATTTGAAAATCCTATTAGGCAATGCCTATGTAAGGTCAACCTAGGTTTACCTCCCCGAAAGAAATCGAAGGAGCACAACGTAAAATCTCTGAGGAGCAGGGGAACCAAGGAAGAAGATTCCCCTCCTTATTTTATATTATATGTTTTTTTTTTAATTACAATTCTTTTAATATATAGTTTAGATTATATATGTTTGTATATATTACAATATGTAAAAGGTATTTGAATCCGATGTTTATAATAAAAAATAAATTTATATACTACTTTATTATAATAAAAATAATTTACCAACTAATTAATTAAAGTTAATTAATCAAAGTTTTTAATTAAATATATTATACATTAAAATTAATTTTATTTACATTCAATTATAAAATATAAGAAAAAAACATATTTTATATCTAGACAACAAAATTGACCATCTTTTGATCGAAGATATTTCCCAAACCGTAAATTAGAATGAGACGAAACTTGAACCATTGGAAAATTGGCAGCAAAACGAAAGCAATGAAATCGTCGAACATAAAATCTAGGAAAGTTGAAAACCTTGCAAAATAAGTAAAATTAAAGTATACAATAAGTAATATTAACAAAATTCATATAGAGGGAACCATAATAATTTTTTCAAAAATTATGGGAGTGTTGTAGCCACAACAATTAGTGACACATGGGGACGAAACAATTATCTTTGGTTTAAAATAATTTGGTTTAAATTGACAAAAGATAGAAATAAAAATTTCCAAAATATTCTCACATATTGCAACATTTCGAAGGGTCCCACAAATGAATCAAGGTAGATAAGCTTATAAAAATGAAAGAACTTGAATGTCCAATCCAAAACAATGAATCCAAATGTAAGGAATAATTATTATTATTTAAAATTTTCTCTCTACAATTGGATAGTAAAGTTTCCTAGGAAGCTTTTAAATATTAGGATGCATCTATTAAATATAAAATCACCTCTTTTTCCCAACATTGCTTCATTGCTAGTATGCTTGTTCAGTCCTCCGACGAAGTTGCCTTGATACCATGTATGCATTGACCCTTTGTCAGCGAACCTGTTCAGTACCTCAATAGGTTTGCATACACTTCCCCCACATATGTCCTTTTGACCTTCTTATATGCCACCTTTTTTATAAGCTTTATTTGGAAATTTTCTTTTAATTATTAGGTGAAGAGAGCGTGGCTGGTACAAGAGGCTTTATACTTAAATAAAGTGATGTGATATTAGTTAAGTTTCATCCCACTAGTCTTCTCTTTATCTACCAATGTAGAGGTTTTTTTAATATGGAGGGGTATGGGAGGGATTCAAAGTAAAGATTGTAGGCAATGTGTTCTTTTATAAAGGCGAACTTCTACCACTTCAATCATATCTCAATGTTCCCCATAGATATCAGTTAATATACAAAAAAAAGGGTGAAAACTTGGTAAGGATGATATTTGGATAAATGAAATCCTATTGAAAATATACAATAAATATTTCCCCATGTAATCCAATTGGTGTTTGCGTAGGAAACATTCCCCATATAAATTTTGGAATTATCACAAAATCCATTCCAATCAAAAGTGAAATCAAACCCTATGAAGAAGGAAAAAGAAAAAAGAAAATGCACACTTGAAAGAAAAGGCAAATGAAAAAGCAATGATTGAAAGAAAACTTCAACAAGACCACTTATGAAAATATGTCTCAACAAAAGAATGAATATGAAGAAAGCATGTGTATTTTACTTAAGTTGAGATCTTTAAAATTTATGTCTCACAAAGTTGTAACTGATTAGGATTTTTATTGAAAAGAAAGTCCTAAGACTAGGAAACAGTTAAAAATTAAAGTCGCATAAAGATGTTACTTTTGTTGTGAACATCTTATTTCACAATAGATTTTGAGAGACAAAAAACAAGATATTAACTGAAAACAAGGTAAGGTACAGAGACTCTCTGATTTAACTTATTTGCAATTTAACCATCATGGTAATTGCTTCACCCAACTTGAAGGTATGCAAAGAAAACTTGGGATATCTAAGTTGGTAGGAGAATCAAACCTTCAACAACATCAATTAAACTTGCAAAAACAGAGCTTAGATCAGAAATTATTAAGTAAAAATGACATTGAAAATAAAATGAAAACAAATACAAGATGCAAGTAAGCATATAAAATTTTTACCTTGGATAATCTCATTTTTTTTTACCTCGTAAGTCTTGATTTCCTCCAAATTTCATGTTTAAAGAAATAACTTCTTCTTATGATTTAAACCAAATAGTCTTGATTTCCTCCAAATTTCATGTTTAAAGAAATAACTTCTTCTTATGATTTAAACCAAATAGTAGGAAGAAGTTGCAACTTTATGAAAATTCACATATGCTTATGATCTTCATATTTATTGGACTTAAACTAAGATGAATGTTGAACCTATGAGAAATACTTACCAAAAAATAAATGTTTACATGTTCAAGATATTAACAATGATTAAAGAGCATTAGACATTCAAATTGGTGCTTTGAATAATACTGCTAAAAATGAAAACAATGAAAATTTGCCATAATATACTTTGTTTTGTATTATAGCTCCGATTATCTTCTCTGCCATTTCTAATTTGAATTATGTTCTTCGATTGTGTGGGCTAAATGAAAATTGTTTTATTATATATCAGCTCCAACACATTCTTGAAAGCCCATTTAAACAAAGTTTATATATATATATATATCAAATCGCAAAAGACTCCCAAATCCATATAAATTGACACCCAAGCATATTGCCTTTGCATCAATGTTGAAAAATAGGAGATATGTAGAATGGCGTGCTGATATGATAGGATTATACCATGTCATCCTGACATTAGAGCTTCCTGGAGAACACAGAAGGGGATCCTTCAGAAATATGCAGGATCTAAATATCCAGGGACATAAATCATGACTTGAATAATTTACATGGAAAACTTTTGTCCCAATGTAAAGGAGTCTTCTAGGGTATGTCATCTCTGCGGTGATGTGGAAGTAGGAATATCAAAGCCCAATGGGAACAGTCACATAAAAATAGAACTTCCAGGTAGGATGTTGAGTCATCCGAAAATGAGATCCTGGAAAAGGTGAAAGGTGGGGATATCGAAATTTATGGGATAAGAGACATGAGATGATGCAAAAGTAGGATTATGAAGGTCCAACAAATAATAGTGTGTGTGAGCGAAATGAGGACTCGTTATGTATCAAAGTGAGCTATATCAGAAGTTTGTCCTCAGCTGTTTCGAATGGAGGAGCACATGATATCTGTGGGGAGGAATGATCCGCGATGACATGTCAGGATAACAGAACGAAGGGGAAATAATAGAGATACTATGTTGCGTGGATGAAGAGGGGTTGCTATACCATGTTGATGTTTATGCTCACATCAGCCCAAGAAATAAAGCTCAGAATATATAGAGAGTGTACTCTAAGGAATATTTGGGGTGAATTTCTCTAGGATTATGTGGAAGGAGATAATTGAATTCCTAATAAAAACACAGTGTAATCAAAAGAGGGACCCATGCGCCCATGTATTATGGTGAGTTGTCTCGAGAGTTTGTCACTGACTCTTTTAAATGGAGGAGCATAAGAAATCTTTGGGGGAAGAATGATCTAGGATGATGTTTCAGGATAATGGAATGAGGCACAGATGGGAGAGACTGAATACACAATGTGGATGAAGGGGGCCCATAACACCGTGCTATCGTGTTTAATTGTGCCATCCCAAAAGTTAATCCTTGGGATAATTGAAAGCATAGGATTGTGAAAGTTCCATGGAAAAATGTCTAGGAATATGTGTAAAGTGATGGACATGAAGGCACATTATGAATGAATATGAGGCACAATGTGCATGGAAAATAGAATGAGAGACCCACGTGGGAGGATGAGTCATCCTGACTTATTTGAATGAAACAATTATGGAAAACTTTGGGGAAACATGTTCTAGGGTGATGTGGATGACATAGGGGATGTGTAGTGAATGTGACTGAAAAAACAACAAGTGGAAGGGGTGGACCCACAAGCCTTGGTTGATGTCTACGTCACCCCGAGAATAAACAAATGAGCATCTGCTAAGATTTTTGGGGTGAATACCTTTGGGATGATGTATAATGTAAAGAAGCCAAGAGCCAATGAAATAACTAAAAACATTGAGTGACAAGGGGGGCCATATGCATAAGGAGTGCAAACTGGATTGTCTTGTAATTACTGAGTTGTCCCGAGGTTTATAAGAGCTCAACTAAAATAAATGGTATGAGATGATTATCTCCAGAAAGAGACAAGCGTCAGTGTAAAAAGGTTTGACCCATACCAGCCATAGAAAATAAGGAATTTTAGAAATCACAAGGGGCATGACATTGGAAGGGATAATTCTCACGAACAGATAGATCTTAGCCAAAGCTACTTGGCTTTTTCTAGTGTTGTAATTTTCTTTGCAATTTTTTATTTGTTTGCACCATTTACATCTTCATTAGAAACCTTACCATCTGAAATATCATGTAGTGAGAGAAGGCTTTATCTTTGCAATTAATTTATGTTAATAATTCTAAAAAATTGGTGCTGTCAAAAGTAAAATATTATATAATATATATATATATATATATTATTTATAACTCATCTCATAAAGTTGTGAAGTGAAGAAAATATAAAACAAGACATCTGTACAAAGTACATTTTATCATAAACTAAAAATTTTGATGAGTATTTAAATACTTCCCTGAACATGTTCATAAGAAAAATTTATTGTAATAACTTTAAATCATTATTTTCCAAGAAAAGTAAAGGCTTGTTGCTCATTTATTTCACACCTGCAAGATTAAAAGAAAACAAGAAGAAAAGGAATCTAACTAAACTACTACTTTAATATAATCTGACATGGCTTACTAAAACTAAGTAAAATTGTACTTCCAATGGATTCAATCAATCTCTTTTATTCCTACACATATGTACATATAAAAAATTAGTAACAAAAATAAAATAATTATAAAACTACTAAAACCAATTATGTACATGAATTTCTAATAAGTTCAGTAAAATAAACTTTTCATCTACACGAAACCTTGCAAGAAATGAATTTTCTAGCCACCTTTAAATCCTGTCATGAAAACCATTATGTAGTTGTTGAAATGAACTCATGGTTGGAAATGAACTTTGCTTAACAATGTCATGAATTTTTCCCTGTAGAGACTAGTAGTATGTACAATAAGAAAAATTATTAGAAATCTTCTGTGTAATTGTATTTTCCAGACAATTCTCAAATGGATCATGGAAGGTTGAATGGAAATCCAATGATCTTTTAGAATACTTTTAGATAAATAAGGTAGTTGGTCGGATTGTAGTGATGCACTCTCAAGTGCTTGAACTTGTGGAAAATTTATTTGAGAAGAAACAATGAGTTGGTATGACATGAACATCAAATAAAATTGAATGATTAAAAGCTCGTGATTCTCATGATTAAGGCCTTCAAATTCATTTTCACATTGGTCCATTAACACACTCGTTGAGTGTTCAATGCTTGATTTCTCAATATGCCAACATAGGATATCCAAAAATTGAAAAATAAAAGACAAATAAAAATCTGAAACGAACCAGAATAAATGAAGAATGAAAAAAATAAATAAATTATCATTTACAGTGATGTTATACACATTGTTAGAGGACAGTTGGGATTTATTTGAAACAATTTTCTTCTCACAAGTATCAGTTGAAATAAGTAAATTGGGATTAATACAAACATCTACTTATGAATGAGAAAGAGGTAAATGACTATGATCAAGAATGTGAATGAGAAATAGTTACATGACTATGATCAAGAATGTGAACTCAAACAATGTAGGGATCAAGAATTGGAATAGATTTCTCTTCCTGAAATTGTAGTTATTACGGCATTTTGGGGATTCAAGATGAGAATTTATTTCAACAATATGATTATAAGAAGATCTTTCGTCTTGACAAAAAGATTGACTTTGAATATTAAGATCATGAGAATTCAATGATGGGTGAGATAACTCAATAGTCTTAAATTCAAAATCATCATCGTAAATGACTTGAAAATTTTTTCACCATTACTCTTCTTTTTTCATAAAGTAAATTGGAACAAGAAGAGTAATTAAATGCATTTTTAGCATTGTTGAAAAAATGGTCATTGAATGACTCTTTCCCTGATCGAAACTAATTGGAAATTCATTGATTTTTAAATTTATGGAATCCCTTTAATTGTCTAAAATAACATTTGTGCACAGAGGAACCGTAGAATGATAAGCAAATAAATTACTATCAGCAAAAAGACTGGGATAAGAGAGAAATGACTATTTGAAAATATGAACCTGAACATTTCTCTAACTATAGATTATCCTTTAATTTCGATAATGTAAATTTCAGATTCTTCATCATGTATTTGGCTGACCATATTTTCTTGAATATTAATGCTTGGTTGCCTCAAACTTTGTGGTTGATCATTAATTTCAGCATGAGAAAACTTAGAAATATTTGTGGCAGATTATACATTGTTGGAATTTTCAATTTGCATTATTGTTTGTTGATTTGCTTGTTGTTTGTTGCCTACTAATTTTGTTGTTTGTTGATTTTTTTCTTTGTTATGACCAACAATTTTATTTTGATTTTGAGCAATTGATTTATCAATAACAACACTCTCGGATACAACACTATTTTTTTCAGATGTGCTTATGCTTTCTTGAGACATCTAACTAGCAATTTTTGTCTTGAATATGCTTGGCCAAGCTATCAATAACAAGTGGCTCTTGAAAAGAAGGAAAATATGCTAAGACAAATAATCTCTTCAGGTTCATTGCTTTCATGTGCAATACAAGGAATAAAACATACATGTTGATACCATTCCATTAACTCGATCTTTGAGGGTCTATATTTAGATTTAAATTTTAGACAAATTGATTTGAATCTAATTTTAAAATCTATTGTAGACTCATTTTCAAATTTGCGCAGGTTTTCAAGTTTAATGCATACCTATTTGTAGTCATAGGCGTCGAATTTATCAATGAAATTTGTTAAAAATTCATCCCAACTGTGAATAGAGGCAACGTATAACAATTCACACCATCATTTTACTTTACTTTGAAAGTGAGAGTAAAGATCCTGCATAGACTACCTTCATCAATAACGGAAAAAATGAAATTTGTAAAATTTTAAACAAATTACAAAACATGATCAAATGCAGAAGAATTACTCTTACCATCAAATTTTACCTTAGACAAGAGTCTTACAAGTTTCATTGGAGTGGTGGCAGATGCACGTCCAAAGATACAACTCCAAATGGGAAGTTTAGAATGAGCCATTGCAAATAACTAAAAACCTTAAAATACAAAAACTCGAAAAGAACAACTTGTCATTGTCCCTCCTTCTAGCACGAAAAATGTTGATGGCCTAAAAATACCAAAATCAACAATGGGGAGATCACTCAGCCAAGACCCCAATTAAGCCCTTATCTATTTGGAATGGTGATTCTAACTAGTTCAGACGAATCTAATTACCCTGCACTCTTCTTGCTAACTTGTGGTATTTCTAGTTACTTATCAATAAGAAGAGATATAAGGTCTCATCCATGCCACCAATGAGGTTACTCCTGCGCAAGTAGACTTCTAAAAATGCAACAAATTAATTTAACTTTAAATCTAAATGCAATCTTATCTATCATGCAAGCAACAAAATTAAAGCCTAAATCTATCTTGATTGGGAATACATATATCTTGTCCAATCAAAAGCAAGATAATGAAATTTAGTCCCTTATTCACAATCATCATTGGAAGAAGCTAATTTTTCATTCCTAGACCAGGATCCACCAACAAAGTTAAGGTTTATTAGGAAGGAAAGGAGGGAGAGGAGAGAATTCCTTGTGCCCTTAGGTCAAGACATCATCCTTCCCCTGATGAAATTTCAAGAGGGGGATTAGCGGAGGATAACACGGGTTTGATTCAAGTCAGTCAAAAGTTAAATATGTCCAAAGCTCATATCAAAGCTAGAGAGAATATTAACTGCGGAAGACAATACATTATAACTTAGATCCTTGGAGCTAGAAAAATCCCATCCGGGGTTCTTAAATGAAGTACCTATCCCTTAACATAATGGGTTTCATAGGTGCTTTGCAAAACTAGCCCTTTGTCTTCTATTGAATCTTCATAATCCATACATAGTACTCTTTTAAGAGTTGATGTCATCCATTGACAAGGAGAAAATAATTATCGAACAATGGTTAAAAGGTTGGCATTTTAGTGCCATTGATGGTTAAGGGCCTCTTGGGTGGCCTCATTTCAGCTTGGCATCCCTCCCTTAAGGCTTTATCCTCATATGTCTATCATAATACAGTTATGGTTTACCTCGAGAGAAAGGAATTGAATTTGACCTTTAGAATTGTGTACATTTATGGCCCATATATGGATAGGAAGCCTTTCTGGAATGATTTGATAAGTTCTCATTTGATCAAAGTTGATAATGTGGTGATGTTGGGGAGATTTAAATTTCACCCTATATTTAAGAGAGGTGTGGGGTTCCAAGCCTAGAGAAAACCCTTTAAAGGCTTTGTTTAATCATTTTGGATTCTATGAAACTAGTGAATGTATCGCCAATCAAGTTGAGCCCCTGTTGGTGAAACTTATGCTCTAGAGATGAGGCGGTCTCAAAATGCTTGGACTATTTCCCTTCTTTTTTTAGAATTGAGGCTTTTGTGATGAGAATGACTTCGAGTTTTTTCTTCAAGATCCATCATATTCATGATTTTTTGTGTCAACGTTTCAAACCATCAAGTGTGGTTCATCATCAGGACAGAAAGATGAAGAAAATCTAGCATTAAGGATAAATAAATAGGGAGGACTCCAATAAACAAGAGGAAACAAGTCAACAAGTCAAAAATACCTGTTAGAAATAATAATCCCTAAAAAGTACTTGGGGTTGGAAAATAAATAAATAAATAATAGTAACTAAGGGGAGGATATCTCAATTTTTTGCGCCATGTTTTATTGGCTAGAGCCTTATGGGCTATTTACATATTTGCACTATCTCTTCTCAAAAAGTGACATAGATTTTTGTTTATATTAGACATGTATGGTAGTTGTATATTCTGAGCTCATATGATGGTCAAAATTGTTAAAATTGTTGTGATGTATTTATTGGACCCTCTGAGGGATCTAGGTGGATTCTTAAAAATGCACTTTTCTAAAGTGTATATGCAAAATGTAATTTTGTTTATCAAGCATAAATAAAGTTACGATTTTTTTCCTTGGAAAGAAAAACTAGGGGGAGGGTTAATGTTTATTAACAGTATTATTTAATAATATTTATAATATTTTCCTAGAGAGGTAGCTTAATTGGTGATCGAAGTGATGTGAAATCATGCAAAGCAGGAGATCCAAGGTTCAATTCCCTATTAATTTTTGCAAATACGGTAAAATTCCACCTTGGACAACTGCAAGGACCAAGATAATGATTGCATTAGATTCCTCTTTTCAAGAGGACCAAAATCGACCTAAAGATCACCAGATTTGGTTAAGCATAAGTTGAGTTATGAATTATTTTATTCATGCATACATTATGGAATGGTTCGGATCTAACCACATAAGTAACTGCTTGGGAAAATCTTAACCCTAAGTAAACCCTCAAGAAAAACTATAAAAGGAAGAGACCTCAAGCTCATTTCGATACACTCAATCAAGACATGTTTTTTCTTCTATTTTGTTTTGGTTCACATAGGTTCATCGACAAAAGTTCGTATTGGGTCCAAAAGTACATGTGTAAGGTTTGCTCTGGGTTTGGGTAATCTGAATCTCGATCGTTGTCACAAATAGGAAGTTTTCATCCATGGTCACAAGAACAGAGTGGTCAAGAGAGTGATTTTGTCTCTCTGGTCGCTCGTACACAATTCAAAGGGAGCGAATCTGAGTTCTGAAGGGTTTAGTTCATCTTCGCTCACACCAGGAAGCCCTTAGAGTGACTCTAACAGTACAGTCGCTGGCACAACTCAGCCAGAGAGAGACTTTGGCCCTTCTGGTCACTCACACAGCTCCTTAAGGGTAAAACTATGGGTTTTTACAGTCTGGGGCCGAGGTCACACACATGGTGACCTCCTGAGAGCGACTGTGTAGTTACAATTGCATGCACACAGTCTTCATGAGAGCAACCCTGAAGTTTAAGTCACCCAGAGATAGTGTTTATGAGGGTGACCCAGTCCAGATTTAAGTTTTCAGCATCTCGGATTCAATTATCTTCAATGACATGTTAGATCTGAGTTTCTCTGCTATTATTACAAATCTGTAGATTTGTAGATCTGATTTGTTAGTTTCCACTGCAAACATAAGTATTGGGCTTATTGACAGTGACAATAGTAATCATAAGTATTCAGCATAGTGACAATCAGTATATAGTAGTTGACATCAGTTTGTGATAGAAAATTACAATCATCAGAATGAGGATTTTGATTCCTAGCATGTCATTATTGTTTTGCTGCATAGATAAAATTATGGATCATTGTACTCTCTTTTTTTGCATTATTTGATGACGATATAAGAAGAAGAAGAATATTTGCAAGGGTTTTCCCCATAGTGCGTTTTGCAGACTCTCGAATTACATTCCAATTATGTGACCTGGGGAAAATCCTCATAACTTTTGTTTTGAGCATCATATTAAAATTTCGTAAGAAGTTACAAAAAGAGGACGGACTATAGTTTCTTGTGTATATTTTTCAGATCCTAAGGTAAAAACAGTGACACATGGCACCTCATACAAATTCGCTCTTCTGAAAAGGTATATAATCAGGTCATCTTGGGAGATTGTGCATAACTCTTTCTTGAAAAATATAAATTCGATCAGACTGGTGGCATTGGAAAGAGGATGCAGAGTATACTGCAAGTCGCAATTTCATAACCTAAATATCCAAAAGTATAGAATTATAGTCGTTTCAATATCGAGCTTCTAAAATCAAGAAAAAGCGAGATGAGGAAGTTTGATGGCAAGGATCTAGTAAATTGGATACTACAAATGGAGAAATATTTTGATCTACATGGTGTACCACTATTACAAAAGGTATGTATTACATCTTCATATTTAGAACAAGATCAATTTTTATGGTATAAAGGGCTTTGTTCTTATGAGAATACAAAGAGCAACACCTTCTTTAGAGCAACACCACAACACTTGGAAGAGAAAAGAGAAAAAGGGCTTTGTTACAAAGTGGAAAGAAAAGTTATGGCAACAAGGAATTATACCCCTCACAACAATAAAGATGGAAGTGTTGTTTCTCCTAGCCTTCCACAACCTACAAGGGTTACACCACAACAATTGGAAGAAAAAAGAGAAAAAGGGCTTTGTTACAATTGTGATAGCAAATGCACTAAAGGTCATAAGCGTGCTGAGAAGAAATTATTTTACATAGAGTATGAAGAGGAGGAAGAAAATGATCAAGAAACATCAAAAGAAGCGGATATATGCTAGGACCCAACCCCAGAGAAAGAAGAAATGAATCTGACCATATCTTGTAAACCATTGGCAAGAATTACCACTCCTCAAACTCTCAAGATAAAAGGACATATCAAGAAGAAAAAGGTTCAAGAAGTGAAATATCACATCAAGAAAGAAAAAATGAATTCAACCATATCATGTAATGCATTGGCCGAAATTGCCACTCCTCAAACTATCCAGATAGAAGGACACATCAAGAAAAAAAATGTTCAAGAAGTGAAAGATCACATCTAGCATCAAGAAATGAATCCGACCATATCTTGTAAAGCATTGGAAGAAATTACCACTCCTCAAACTCTCAATATAGAAGGACATATCAAGGAGAAAAAGGTTCAAGCAGTGAAAGATCACATCGAGCTTCAACAGCAAGTTCTCCAACTTTTAAAGGATAATGCCACTTTGGTGCAAAATCAAATGAAACAACAGGTAGATCAACATCGTAGTGAAAATGTTTTGATGAAGGTGATTGGGTATTTTTACTGCTACATCTCAAGCAAGCTATTTATGAGAAGGAATTGTTGGCAATACTACATGCACTTAAGAAATGGCAACCTTACCGAATGGGAAGACACTTCAAGGTAAAAATGGATCATGATAGTCTTAAATACTTTTTAGAATAACTATTATCTTTAGAAGAACAGAAAAATGGGTCACAAATATGTTGGGTTATGACTTTGACATCATTTATAGAAAAGGGAAGCAAAATTTTGTTGCAAATGCACTCTCAAGAAGGGATGAGGTTGTGGAAACATTGTTTTGTGCTATTTCTATTATCCAACCAGATTGGATAAATGAAGCAAGGGATGAGTGGAAGAAGTAAAAAAAGGTATGGCCACTCATTCAAAAGTTGCAGAAGATCCCAATTCAAACAATATTGCCAGAACTTGAAGAGAAAGGAAAAATCATATTGGAGCCTGGAGCAGTCACATAAAGAAAAACCTGACAGCTACGAAATCAATCAATTTCAGATTATCTCATCAAGTGGAAGAACTTACCCGCTAAAGATTCCACATGGGAGGACAAGAATGCTATACAGAATTATTAAGAACTACTCAAGCATTGAGGACAACACTTTTTGAAGGAGAGGGGCGTGTTAGACCCCTATACTACTAGTGTAACCCCTTATTGTTATTAGTACAACCCCCTTATTTTATTGTTGTACCCATGTAGTCGCCATATTGTTACTATTGTGCCCCATAGAAGCCCACTATTGTTATTATTGTGCCCTTACATTATTATTGTTATGTCGGCTCTGATTATATTATGACCCCTTAGACTCCTACATATGGAAAGGAGGTCTTGTCATTTGAATCATCGAAGAATTGTTCATTTGTGTAATGTAAAGGAGGTTTCCCCCTCGAAGAGGCTGAATTCTAAGGCGTTGATCTATCTTTTCTATCTTTTTGTGAGCTGCTTTCATAACATATATGGACCATGGACATTAATGGCTCTTGAATATTGGTTCAAGAGGGAGAGGATCACCCCTCATTGAAGATAAGTATTTCTTGACTTATACTTGTGAGACTTATGGACCTAATGATTATGTTATTGCTTGTACTTATTACATGTGTATATGGATGTTTCTAACCTCCTTGTTGAGATGTGATGTGTAGATCCTTCTTGAGGATCATTTTGACATGCAGATCTGGAAAGAAACAAATAGGTACTTGATGAAAAGGTGACAAAGTGCTTCAAGTGGCCTATGTCTAATGAGCAGGTGCTTACATATTTGAATACCTCAAGGTATGCATGGTATGTTGTGTTTCAAATATTGGCTCGTTAACCCCTGCAGTATGATGAGAATGTTTGTTTCTTTAATGACTCATACATGCATATGAAAGGGACTTGGATCTATGTTTCCTATTATGAAAAGATGCACCTGGTGTTGAATTTTTTATCTCTTATTACATGAGACTATCTAATATTGATACATTGACACACTATATGTTTGGCTAACATCTATGATCTATCCGTTGGCTACCTTAATCCTATAAAGAAGGCTAGCACATTGGCTCTAGAAAATGATATTATTGATACTTATCATGATGGATTCCATATAGAAGGATAGTGCATTGACCTCTATACATGTATCTACTGGTAATGCTTCTGAAAATCATAATGAAAGCATATAGAAAGAGTGATTAACACTCTTGTTGTTTTTTAATGACCTAATCTGATCTCATTGATCTTGGAGTGCATGTAAGAGGTATAAGTGTAAGATTGATATTCCAAATCTCTTAGTGCCTATGATATTATCTTGATGGCATATGGTTAAACAATATGCAGTAATGTGAGGAAGTGAATTAACAGAAAATGTTGCATCTATATGTTGCTTTGAGTCTAAGCCTTTGATGAAAGATCGATATCATGATGTTCCTGACATATTCTACCATTTTTAACTGATTTCTGAAGTTCTTGAGTTAAATTGTTGATTATATAATGAAGTATTGTGCATGAAATCAGATGGTCACCTGGAAGATATTATTACCGCACATGTATTGCAGATAATAGCAAGATATGCTAGCAGGGAAAGGTTTAATGTTTTCCATAACATGAACATGCAGACTGAACTTGTGTTTGTAGGTGATCGGGACATACATATAGATATGTCACTATGTTTGTGCTACAAGAGGTTGGCATCATTACTTGTATATATGAAAAGTGTTTTGTCATGATTCTTGACAATAACTTTGAATTGATTATTGAGATGTGCTTTGACAATAGATCTCTCTACAATAGAAATTTGGACTTGACCTGATATCTAGTGATTTGATTTGGTGATTGTTGATTTTCCCTGATATCAATACTATGAGGGCATGATGACTTATTTGGAGATTGGCCTCCTTATTCTGAGCACAATGGTTGGAATGATGATAATTGTGATTTGGCATGAAAAATGGTACCTGCAAGACTCATCCTTGATGTATGAATTTTCACCTAGTGACATGATGACTTATTATTATTATGAGAATGACTTGATAAAGATGCATGACTTGTTGGCATGATAAATTCTTGATTTGATATGAGATACACCTATCTCCTGGTTGAAAGTATTAATACTATGATAATGGTCATGATTTGGCTTCTAAAATATGATGAGTTGACTTTGTTGTTGATGGTACAACATTGAGTTATGATTATGTTGGCTTAGCCAGGAATTATTCTTAGAATATTGTAATCCAGATATGTCTAGATTTGACAGTTGTCTGATGAAGTTAGGATGATGAGTTCCAAGGTATGGCTTTGATATTGATTATGGTTTTGGTTTTATATCCTGATGATCTACTTGTGACAGGTAATGAGCCTCTAATGATATAATCATAAGGATATGGCTTATGAAGTCCGAAATAATGTATCATGGCATGATGAATCGATTTCTGGAATTTGGGAAAGAAATTCCATATTGAAAAGCTATTGGAAAATGTTTTGAATAATGAAAATAAAAATGAAAATCCTTGGATACTCTGATTTGAAATTGACATGGCATCTGACGGTTGAAGCATTGATGTTCCACTTTGAACATCCATCTTTATATGTATGATGTGCATAGAAACTTAATGAATTCATGAGTGAGTTTCTTCACTCACATAGAGTTTCCATCGAGCATGCTTTGAAATATCTGCATGAGGTATTCTATTTTGAGAATAAGATATTTCTCCTATGATATGTATCTGCACAAATGTATTGTTGATATTTGAGATTTTTGTTGATAAGCACATTTGGATGATGCTCTAGTATATGATCTGCCATGATATCTTGGATGAGAGGTCCATAACATGATCAAGGTTGATCATGATGTTGCTAGCACAATTAGTTGCGAGGAAATGTACAAAAGCTCCTTAGAGAGTTATTTGAGCATGATCTAGATATCACATGGATACATTATGATGATCTAATTAAGTCCCATATTTATAGCTAGGACCAAGATACTCTCATACAATTGAGAGAGTGTAGTTGTTCGAAAGAAGCTTAGGCTTGTGGTTGGCACCTCCTTGAGAGGGAGGATGATTATGGTATCATTTTGTGATTTATATGATTATATATGATCTGACATGATATTTTATTTTTATATGAGTAGGAAACAACTGCTATTGAGACAAGCTAATGATTATAATGGCGTTGATAGAGAACACTAAGCGAACTCTTCCCCCCTGTTTGAGCTCCCAGGGTGAACAATTGAGGGATAAGGGCTCCTGGGGTTGAGGGAACTCTAGATAATAGGGTGTTACCCCTATCTGTTACCCATAGGGTTGAGGGCTTCACTCCCCTATCTGGATTTTGCAAAGTATACCCCAGTTGGCATCATACCCACAAGCAAGGCTTGTTTGGAATATTACTCCTCGTTTGGCCAAAGAGTTGAGGGTGTAAAACCCAAGGCAATTATGATGAAAGTGTTCTACCACATGACTACTGAGAGTCATTGTTGGCAATATCGGTAGGAAATGGGATTCTAGGTTGAGGGTTAAAGCTCCCCAATGAAATTTTAGGTTGAGGATTAAAGCTCCCCGAAGAAATTCTGGGTTGAGGGCAAAGCTCCCCAATGAGATTCTAGGGTCGAGGGTGTACTCCCCTATGTGATCTAGGGTAGACTGTTTACTCCCCTATGTGATGAGTTATCCTATTGCTCGGTATGGGTGGAAGCTATTGCTCCCCGATGTGATTCCAGGTTGAGATGTGCTCCCTGACGATATGCTCTCCGATGAGGATTAATGATGATATTCTGTGCAGTAGCCCACCAATATAAATTCCATATAGAAGCTTGATGGATAGAGGGTAGTAGCTTGATTGCCCCTCTGGTAACAGGTTCTTCTTCTTCTAGATCCCAGAATGTTCAGCATACGAGTAAGAACAATCAAGAGATAAGAAGGGATAAGCAAAGGATGGATCGAGATGTACAATTATGATTTGTGATGATGAGACACTTGAGATGGACATGGAATAATTACTACATGATAGATATGATCCATGATGATTCATGATGACACTCGAAGATTCTGGAATGGCATATAGTTCGATGGATAAATATTGGCAGGTGGAATTATCCCTAGTTGAGAGGGAGTGTTACTTTTCGAAACTATGGTAAAATTCCACCTTGGAAAGCTTAAAGGACCAATATAATGATTTCATTAGATTCCTCTTTTAGAGAGGACCAAAATCGACCTAAATATCACCCAATTTAGCTAAGCGAAAGTTGAGTTATGAATTATTTTATTCATGCATACATTATGGAATGGGTCGGCTCTAACCACATGATTACCTGCTTGGGTAAATCGTAACCCCAAGTAAACCCTCAAGAAAAAATATAAAAGGAAGAGACCTCAAGCTCATTTCTATACAATCAATCAAGACATGTTTTTTTTTCTATTTTTTTTTGGCTCACACAGGTTCATTGATAGAAGTTCGTATTGGGTGTGAAAGTACAGGCGTAAGGTTTTCTCTAGGTTTGGGTAATCCGGATCTTGTTCATTGTCATAGATCAGAATTTTTTTATCCACGATCACAGGCATAGAGCATTCAAGAGAAATACTTTGGCTCTCTGGTCGCTCAGACACAGCTTACATGGAGCGTCTCTCAGTTCTAAAGGGTTCAGTCCCTGGTTGCTCGCACCAGGAATCCCTGGGAGTGACTTTGACAGTATGATCGCTGGCACAGCTTAGCCAGAGAGTGACTTTAGCCCTTCTCATTACTTGCACAGCTCCTTAAGGGTGCGATTGTGGGTTTTTTCAGTTAGTGGCCTAGGTCGCATGCACAATGACCTCTTGAGAGTGACTGTGCAGTTACAGTCGCACACATAAAATATTCATGAGGGTGACCCTGAAGTTTAAGTCACCCACAAATAGTGTTTATGAGGGTGACCCGATCCAGATCTAATTTTTTGACATCTCAGCTTCAATTATCTTCAGTTATCCATTAGATCTGAGTTTCTCTAATTTTATTACAGATCTGTAGATCGTATTTGTTAGTTTTTGTTGCAAACATATGTATTGGGCTAATTGACAGTGACAACAATACTCAACAGCATTCGGCACAATGACAACAGTATACAACAGTTGACATCAGTTTGTGACATCAAATTATAGCCATTAGTGTGAGGATTCTGATTTCTACCATGATTAGATTTGTTTCATAGATATCATTATTATTTTGCTGCATAGATAAAATTATGGATCATTGTACTCTCTTTTGTTGCATCATTTGATGACGATCTAAGAATAATAAGAAAATTTGCAAGGGTTTTCCCCATAGTGGGGATTTCCCTGGTCTCAAACCAATCCTAGTGTCTCTATGTGTGTGCATGCTTTCTTCTATTGTTCCTTTTATATTCTGTTTCATTGATGATGATAGTGATGTTGTTTCTTCCTATGTAATTGCATATGTTGATGTATAATGGTGTAGATCTTAATAATGTAATGATGAAATGGGGTGAACTTAATGTATTAATGATTAAATGCAACTATCATAGCAAAGAACAATGTCTCCTTGCAAAAAATTAACATTCCCCAGTCATGGATCTATCTATGAAGAGGAGGATAGGTCATAGTCCCTCAAAGGTATAGTGGCAATAACCAAAATCAACATCATGTCACGCGAGTACGAGACTAACTCAGTTGCTAATTCTTTGATGTTATGAAACTAGCTGACAAAAATATAGAAAATATAGATGAACGCCTTAGAAATAAGCCTATTTGAGGGGGCAACTTCCTTTACATTACATAAATGATTAATTCTTGGATGATACAAATGACAAGACCTCCTTTCTATATATAGGAGTCTAACAGGTCATAATATAATCAGAGCTGACATAACAATAATAATGTAAGGATGTTAGGAAACCAGCTTAAAAAAAGATAGAAAAGATAGATCAACGGATTAGAATTCAGCCTCTTCGAGGGGGAAACCTCCTTTACATTACATAAATGAACAATTCTTGGATGATTCAAATGAAAAAACCTCCTTTCTATATATAGGAGTCTAAGGAGTCACAATATAACCAAGCTGACCTAACAATAATAATATAAAGCCGCAAAAATAACAATAGAGGGATTCTATGGGGCACAGTAATAACAATATGGGGATAATAGGGACACAACAATATTAATAAGGGATGCAACTACAATATTGATGGGGTAATCACTAGTATTATAGGGACCCAACATGCCCCTCTCCTTCAAAAAAATGTTGTCCTCAATGCTTGAGTACTTTTGGATGCTTCTGTATAAAAATATCATCCTCCCATGTGGAATCTTCAGTGGATAAGTTCTTCCACTTGATAAGATACTCCGAAATTGATCGATTTCATAGTTGTCGAGTTCTTGTTTCTATGACTGCTTCCGATTCCAATATAATTTTTCCTTCCTCATCAAGTTCTGGCAATATTGTTTGAACTAGGAGCTTGTCTCCTATAACCTTCTTTAAACATGAAACATGGAAAACTGGGTGCAATCGAGAAGCTGCAGGAAGCTCCAATTTGTATGCCATAGTACCAATCTTTTGCAACACCTTGTACGGACCATAATACTTTGGTGATAACTTATTGTCCTTCTTAGCTTGCTTGAGGACCATTTGCTTATATGGTTGTAGCCGTAGGAATACCCAATCACCTACATCAAAACTTCTTTCACTGCGATGTTGATCTGCCTGTTGTTTCATTCTATTCCGTGCCAACACGAGGTTATCCTTTAAGAGTTGGAGGACTTGTTGTTGATGTTCAATGTGATGTTCCACTGCTTGAACCTTAGAATTTTCTCTTAAATATGACGTGATGTATGGTGGCTGATATCCATAAAGTGCCATAAATGGGGTCATTTTTGTTGCTGTATGGAAGGAAGTGTTATACTGCCATTCAGCCAGAGGCAACCATTTGACCCATTGTGTCGGTTTATTAGATACAAAGCAATGAATATATCCTTCCAAACATTTGTTTACTATCTCAGTTTGCCCATCAGATTGAGGATGATAAGATGAGCTATGAGCTAACTGAGTACCAAGACAAGAAAATAATTATGTCCAAAATTTCCAGTGAAAATGGGATCTCTGTCACTTACAATAATCTTTGGGTTTCCATGTAGCTTTTGAATTGTTTCCATAAATTCAGTAGAAATTGTACTGCTTTAAATGGATGTGATAATGCACAAAAGTGTGCATACTTGGTAAGTCTGTCAACTACCACCATGATGACACTCTTTCCCTCAGACTTGGGTAAACCTATGATAAAATCCACTGAAACCTCCTCCCAACGTTGGCTTGGAATGGATAAAGGTTGTAATAGACCCAATGTCTTAATTGTTTCAACTTTATTTTGTTGGCAAACCAAACATTCTACCACAAACGTTTGAATATCTAATTTAAGGTCATCCCAAAAAAATTCCTTCTTAACCCTGTGGTAAGTTTTTAAAAATCATAAGTTCCCTCCTAAGGGATAAGTGTGCAATTCCAGAAGAATCTTTTGTTTGAGTTGGGAATTCTTACAGAGGTATAAGCAATCTTTGTACCATAACAAATCAGTTTTCCAGCTAAATGTATCAGATGTACTGGAATCTTGTTGTAACTTTCGAATAAGTGCCCACACTTCTTTATCATTCTTCCATTCCCCCCTTGCATCATTTATCCAATCTGGTTGGATAATAGAAATGGCGCATAACAATGCTTCCACATCCTCATCCTTTCTTGAGAGTGCATCTCCCACAACATTTTGCTTCCCTTTTTTGTAGATGATTTCAAAGTCATAACCTAACATCTTTGTGACCCAATTTTGTTGTTCTTTAGAGGATAATCTTTGTTCTAAAAAGTATTTAAGGCTATCATGATCCGTTTTTACCTTGAAGTGTCTTCCCATTAGGTAGGGTCGCCATTTCTTAAGTGGATGGAGTATTGCCAACATTTCCTTCTCATAAATAGCTTTGTGTAAAAACTTTCCCTTGATTGGACGACTTTCAAAAGCAATGGGTCTTTCATCTTGAATTAGAACAGCACCAATTCCATTTCCTGAAGCATCACATTCCACAATAAAGGTTTTTGTGAAGTCCGGTGTAGCTAAGACCGGTGCTTGGCACATTGCCTCTTTAAGGTGTTCAAAGGCCTTTGTTGCTTCCGGAGTCCATGAAAATGCATCTTTCTTCAATAATGTTGTTAGAGGTGCTGCTATTCTCCCATAATTCTTAACAAACTTGCGATAATACCCTGTCAACCCAAGAAATCTTCGCAGATGCTTTATGGATGTGGGGATTTTCCATTCCTTAATGGCTTTAATTTTGCTAGGGTCTACCTTAACTCCTTCATGAGATACAATATGAAATATTCCACCTCTTGTATTCCAAAGAAACATTTGGATCTTTTTGCATATAATTGTTTCTCCTCCAATAGTTGTAGCACCCTGTCAACATGTTCAACATGATCCTTCCAAGACTTGTTGTAGATTAGTATATCATCAAAAAATACTAACACAAATTTCTAAGGAATGGTTTGAAAATGGAATTCATCAAACCTTGAAATGTTGAAGGTGCATTGGTAAGGCCAAAAGGCATGACCAAAAATTCATAATGACCAGGTCATGAGTTCTAAATGTTGTTTTCGGAATGTCTTCAGTCTTCATTCTGATTTGATGATATCCTGAACAAAGATCCAACTTGGTGAAGTAAATTGATCCGTGCAATTCAGCCCGTAATTCATTAATGACAGCAGTGGGAAACTTATCTTTAATAGTGAGCTTGTTTAACTCCCTATAATCCAGACACATGTGCCATGATCCATTCTTCTTGTGCACCAATACTACTGGAGCAAAGAAAGAACTTTCACTTGGTTGAATTATACAAGCCTCTAGCATTTCTGCAACCATATTCTCAATTTCACTCTTTTGGGCATAGGGATACCTGTACGGCCTAATTTTTGGAGGAACACTTCCTGGAATTAGATGAATAGCATGATCATGATCACAAATAGGTGGGAGACCTTTGGGAGTCTCAAATAATTTGGAATGATTGTCCAAGGATTTTTGGAGATCTACAGAAATAGATGATTCCAAATTTAAACATCTAGAGAACGTAATTGTGCAATTACACCTCTTTGTTCCTTTTTTAGAAGCTTTGTCATACTGTTAGAGCTAATTATCTTTCTTGGTTTCCCTACAATACCCCTTAATTCAACTCCTTTCCTTGCACAAAACATTTCATGAAAAGTTCTTGAAAATTAAAAGCTATTGTACCCAAGGATTGTAGCCATTAGACTCCTATTACAACTTCAACACCTCCCATTGGAATGGAAAGCATTGGGCTAGTCAGTACATATTCTCCCACGGATAGCTTGATATTATGGCACTTTCTAGAGAAATTTATTGTTCCTCCATTTGCAATCATCACTTGGCACTCTAGTGCTAGATATAAGAAGCAATTCAATTCTTTTTCTACCTTACAATCAATAAATTGTGGGTACTTCCTGAATCAATCAACACTATTACGTTTTTCTTCTTGATTTGTCCTTCTATCTTAATTGTCTGAGGAGTGGTAATTCCCACCAATGAATTACAAGATATGGTCGGATTCATTTCTTCTTTATCTAGGCTTTGTCCCTAGAGTATATCCTCTTCTTTTGACCTTTCTTGCTCCTTTTCTTCTTCCTCTTCAAAATCTATGTAGAATAATTTCTTCTCAGCACACTTACGAACTTTAGTGTATTTTCTATCACAACTGTAACAAATCCCTTTTGCTCTTTTTTCCTCCAATTTTTGTTGTGTCAACCTTATAGGTTGTGGAAGACTAGGGGCAACAACACTTCAATATTTATAGTTGTGAGTGGTATGCTTCCTAGTTGCCATAAATTTGCTTTTCATTTTTCTTGCTAACCTGAGTGCCTTCTCTAATGAATCGGGTTCCCAAAGGCAAACATCATGTTGGATATTATCCTTTAAAGTCCTTATGAACACATCAATCCTATGCTTCTCTGGAATATTTTTTACCCTGATGTTCAATTTTTGTAACTCCTCATTGTGCTCCATTATTGAACCCTTTTGTTTGAGACTTATCAATTGGCTAACAAAAGTGTTTCTTTTTGTATCCTCATAATGTGTTTTCAATTCATCCATAAAAATTTCCCAAGTGATAATTTGTTTACAAGAGCAAAGTCATTGATACCATACAAACTGATTTGGTTCCAAATATAAAGTTGCAATACGTACTTTTGTTTGTTTTGCACATTATTGAGATCGAAAAATTGCTCCATCTGTAATATCCATGTTGCGGGATCCTTTCCATCAACTTCCTCATATCCATTTTTGGAATATGGTGGGTCTTCGATGCCACATTAGAGTCTATGAAATCATGATTAACATTTCTTTTATTCGCATCTTGAGTTTCCTTTACTACCTTTTCACCATTAGTAAGTATTTCTTGTAGAAAATTTGTCAAATCTGTCTTCATGCCATGTCTATCTTCAAATATGTCTTCAAATCTACCATGAATCTTTTTAAATCTGTCTTCAAATCTATCTTCAAATCACCCATCTTAGCTTCCATGCCCCTTATCTTAGATTTCACGCCATTTATCTTACCTTTTGTTAGCTTTTGTGCAAGTGACACTTGTTGCACTTGGTCTCGTAATTTTGATATATCATGTAGCATTTCTTCCTCTTCTTCATGAGTCATGCTAGAGATTTCAGGTTGCTTATTAGGTGTTTGCAATTTCTTTCCTCGAGGCATCAGTTACCAATAATAATGTTCTATTATGCCCTTTGAATTCCTTCAAAATAAATTTTCAAACCAAGCTAAAGCAAAAATTTTAAAAAATCTACACACATTTTTTCACTTTGTAGGAGCTACATATTGTCTCTGATGTATCTCTGTACTTTCTGATCATCTAGTTCTGAAATTTCGACCTGCAGTATCCCTCTATGTCCTCTTTCCAATGCCACCAATCTGATCCAAATTGGATTCTCCAAGGAAGATTTATGCGAAGTCTCCCACAGTGACCTGATTATAGACTAGTTCAGTAGAGTGAATTTGTACGACATGCCACAAGTCACTATTTCAACCTTTGGCTCTAACAAATGTATACAAGAAACCCCAGTTCGTCCTTTTTCTGTACCTTCTTACAAAATTTAACTATGATGCTCAGAGAGAAAGTTACGACAATTCTCTCGAGGTCACCTATTTGGAATGTAATTTAGGAGTCTGCAAAAATACCAACTTCCTCATCTTATATCGCCAAAAATATAGCACGTAAAGCTTTGAAATTCAGACTCAAGATTCAGCGTGATTTCTTCTCAAATGGTTTTTTTTTTTAGCTTCTGAAACGTCGCAGAAAAAACATTATAGTGAAAATGCCACGATAACCTATTTGTAGCATCAAAACCCTAGAATCCAAAGCTATGATACCAAATGTTATGAAACTAGCTGAAGAAAAACATAGAAAAGATAGATCAATACCTTATAATTTAGCCTCTTCGAGGGGTCAACCCCCTTTACATTACATAAACGAACAACTCTTGGATGATTCAAATGACAAAACCTCCTTTCTATATATAGGGGTCTAAGGAGTCACAATATAACCCAACTGACCTAGAAATAATAATATAAAGCTACAAAAATAACAATAGAGGGATTCTATGGGGCACAATAATAACAATATGGGGACAATAGGGGCACAACAATATTAATAAGGGGTACAACTACAATAGTAATAGGGTAATCACTAGTATTATACGAACCCAACATATACAGAGAACTGTCTCTGAGTCTTAGGTTGGCTAGAGACTATACATAAAAGATTGGTTTGTAGTTACCTCGGTCTTTTCCTTCTTCTAATAAGCTCTAGGGAAAATTTCTGAGTGATAATAGGTTGCATGCTAACTAGTATGACCCTATGTCTTCTCCTTTATATTGATCATATTGTTGTTTTAGCAGGGAACCTTTATGATCTTAGCAAGCAACTCTGAATCCTCTAAGATTTATGCTCTAAGTTCAATATGATTGTAAATATTGACAAAAATAAAGTCATGATAATTAAATCCAAAAATATCATCTATGATACTTTCATTTACGACAATAGCACTTCGAGGAATTTTCTTCATACAAATATATGGGAATTTAAATCCACCATAAGCCCTATTAGAACTATAACACTAATAAAAGGATAAATAGAGGGTGGAATGTCTACTATGGGCTTGAAAACAATTGTAAGTCGATAGATCTTTGGATTAGGGATAGAAAGAAGTTCCTCTTTGAGACTCGTGTCCTTTCCTATTGTTTTATATGGAAGTCAGTTTTAAGTTTTTATTATATCTAGAGAGTGATAGCGGAAGATTAAACAAATCCAAAAAATTTTATAAGATATAGTCTCAAGATTAAACGAAACACTCCCTACCCTATCCTCATGATTGAAATAAGCCTTTCCCACATTGAAAGCATAGCTATGACTAGGTAATGACTATGTATCTTCTCTATAGCAAGAGATTATACAAAAGAGGTTCCCTAATATTTCTTCTAACTATATCCAAAACACCCAATCTTTGACTAACGTGAGGGTCGCATAAGGTTGCCAAGTCTTGGCTAGATCATTGGGGAATAAAGGAGATCATGTTGTAAAATTCATATAATATTAAAAATAGTATTACTCCCAAATTTAAGTTGAAATTATAGGGAAATCAAGAAATAGAAAAATAAAGAAACTATAATATTATAAGGAAATGCTTAATCCCAATCTCAAAAACCAAAATTATATTTAAATCTAGTTAATTTCTTACCTTCCAAAAACCAATAAACATTAATCACCATCATATATATAAGAAGCAAAAAACCTAACTAGCCATGAGCAATTAAATTTACTTAAATATTTATCAATTTAGATGACCATTACAACATGGGGTAATTATGAATGCAGTAGTCTATAACACGACTTTTTGAAAGCCTTTTCAACGGATTTTTCCGGTCAAAATCCGGCAGCAATTCATTCGAATCCCAAGTTTGATAGCTAGTTTCTGCACAATCAATGGCTCCCATGGGTTTTTCACGGCGCTGAATCCAAATATGTAGTTAAAAAACCATTTTAACTGCTCAAAATCAAGATTTAACCTCATTTCTTCCGCCGGATTCCGTCACCGGAATCTCCAAAAAATCGCATTACAGACAACTCCATTATGAATATCCTGATCAAACTTGAGTCACACATTTTACTGAAATCTTTATCAATTTAGATTAAATTTAGTTATAAATTTGGAAGACGCTTTATTCTTCAAATAATTTTCTTAAAAAAAAAATTGTATTAAAATCATTTTTTAATTTTATATATAATTTTTTTTATTATTAAAATATTTATATTATATATATGATGTGTCATTAAACATAATATTTTTTCTTATAACTATAAAAATAAATAAATATAATAATTTTTTATTATAACTATAAAATAAATAAATAAAAAGTAATATTACATTTACATAATATAATCTAATTGTAGAAATTTGTAAAACTTTTCCAAAGTTTAACCTTATAAATTAAAATTTATCATTTTTAAACCATATTTAAATTCATTTATCTAAAATACTATTGGTTCAATCCTTTCGCCTCTTATTATGTAGTGATGGCAAATGTACTTCACTATTAATTTGTATTGTACAATTTAATGTATAATTTCCACTATAAAATGACATATGTACTCCATCAATATGTATAGGGACTGATTCTTTATGGAGAAAATGAGCAAGGCCAAGGATAGATATGATTTATTTTGATAAAAAAGCATTATGTAAGCATGAGAGCTGCTCCAGGTGCTATTTCTTTTAGTTGAAAAAAAAATATGATATGACACCAAGTAGTTGGACAATCAGAAACGGCTAGGATTGACTTGTAACAAGTTATATGAGTAGTCTACATAACTTAAAATGATGTATGCATATGGGAATTGGTGGAGAGACTGACACTGGGAAAGGATAGATGTCACTTACTTTAATCTTCCACCGAGTTGATGACAACTAGAGGGAGGCAACAACAAGGACCAACTTATTTTGATCTCATGAACCGATACAAAGATTCATGGAGTAGTTGGGGAATTGAATTTTGACAATTAGCCATGCAATCTCTTCCATTATTTAATGCGCTAAGAAAAGTGTAATGATGGATGAAGATTATTGTCATGTTAAATAGTAGTGTCCACGGACCTATATTAATTCACAAATATTTATAAATAATTTTGCAGGGTTGATAAAGATTTTACTTCAAAACTCTTTTTATATTCCTACTTGATGTTGTTATAACATATTCAAAATATAAAATATTTAACAAATCAAATATGTTTTTTTTCAGTGATTAAATATTTGGAAATTATTTTTTTTTAACTAAAAATTTTAATATGCCCTATATTTTTAGTTTTTGTTGTACATTTAATTATTTTATATCTTGAATTTTTATTTAATTGTTTTGCATTTTTAAAAGTTTATATTAAATTTTTCAATTTCTGGAATGATACAAATATAAATTTGCCATATCTACCATCAAATAACATATTTCATCAGATAAAATCACAAATTACATCATATAAAAAATTAAATTATCAAATAATAAATAATATATTTCATATTGAGAAATATAGAAATTAATAAAAAATTTAATAGTTAGCTAAATTATTATTTTACAGTACTTAGATTACATAACTTTTAATCCATTGGTTCTTGAAATACACCTTGAAATACCCAATTTTCACTCAGAAAGATTTCAATCATATTTATTTTCAAAGTCTTTGATACAATGGTTAGTTAAATTATAATTTTATATTATTTAAATGGCATTTTTAATATCAGTTTTGCCAAATACTTTATTCATTTTGAAATGTCATAAGATAATTAATGCAAATGTATTTTTTTTATATTTTTTACAATACATTGGAATCTAGTTATGTAAGTCATGGTCAAATGGTCATTAGTGAATTTTGCCTAAAATCAAATAAAAATTAATTGAAATATCTTTAAATTACTATGCATTCAAAAGCACATTA
This sequence comes from Pinus taeda, assembly GCA_000404065.3. Lineage (NCBI taxonomy): Eukaryota > Viridiplantae > Streptophyta > Pinopsida > Pinales > Pinaceae > Pinus > Pinus taeda. The sequence continues at coordinate 67,146 of APFE031178518.1, read as the reverse complement.
TTAAAAAAATATATATCACAATTTTGTTAAAAATTATATCACATAAAATTAATAAGGTAATTGTGTCTTTATTACATAAAACATTGCAATGTCAATATTTTCTTAATTTATTACTTCGCTTAATGTGTTTGATAAAAATCTCTACTTGAGTGTTTGTTTCACTTGTGTAGAACTTATACTTTTTGTTTGTATTTAGTATATTCATATATATGTTTGTGATGTTTATCTTGAGCACCTTCATATGTATTCGAACAAATGTAATATTGTGTAAAAATAGAATTCGATGAGAGGTTATATATATATGTTATGTATATATTGTTAGCAATTTTAGCTAACAGATTTCCAAATGCAGATAACGATATTTTTTTTTACTAACTTTTGGTAGAAACATTTTTTTGGTTTGGAAGTATGGTTGTAGAATTTTGGTTTCAACGTTCGATATCAATATTTCTTTTACCACTTTTGGTAGAAACATTTTTTTTGTTTGGAAGAATGGTTCGAGAATTTTGGTTTCAACGTTCAAGTACTAAGTCTGAGGTCATTAATAATATTTTATGGCTACTAAAAACACTTTATTCATTCATTCATGTATGTCTTATTTGTTTCTTACTCTAATTTAAGGATACTTAAAATAAGCAAGAGTATCTACAAAGTAGCCCTTATTCAAATACAAAAATTTGTTCATACATTTCAAAATTCAATAATTGAACAACGCTGCAGGGGAAATATTAGTGGACCTCAGGAGAGTGATGAAGGGAAATTGACGTCATAAAGAAGGAAATAGTGATCGAACAAGGATTTATAGTTATAGGAGAGCCAAAAACTAGGATAATCCATACAATGATCATAAACTTGAGAATTAATAGAGGGAGAAGAGGGAAGAGTACCTAGAACAAAGTGATCTAGGGGATCCTGATGCCTGCAATCTGCGAACATGGGTCCAATGGAGGTGTTTCTACTATTGAAACCATCTCTTTTGACTGTCTAAAAAGACCACCAGTTCCCCCACATGACGATGGAAATTGATTCTATGGATTAGGGTCCACCTAGATAAAATCATCATCCTTGTCTTCCACTAGAGGAACCACTACAAAATGCGTTATGAGATGACCATATTGATCACATTGACGATATTTAAATGGGAACCCTTCATAGTGAAGGTCCTAAATGAAACCCTCCTCCCTTCCATGATTAATTTTAGCACGAAGACCATTTCTGAGATTCACCCTCATCAAAATTTTGGTAATAGTTATTTACTTCATGGAAATTTATGAGGAGTCGTTAGAAAGGTATATACAAATGGAATTTCCTAATATCTTGAAAGATTTTATCCACCTATAAATCCAAAAGAAAACGAGGAAAACAAACACAGAAAGGGACCAACAACGATCATTCTCGACAAGCATCAAACAGGGGCATCAAAAATTTCTACAACATTGGAGAAGAATCAATGTGCCATAACTTTTGTTCAAATAACTTGGCATATTCATCTTCAGCAAAAATTAAGTGAATCCAAATTTGGCTAATGTTTGACCCATAGTGAAGATCGAACAACAGGAGAAATGACATTTTCAACCCAGTCTTATACGGTTTGTATAGAAAAACGTCGACCATGTACCCAACCAACCACGGATTTTTTTCTAGAGTAGAAACCTTCTTCATCTTAACGCTTGTTCCAAAAACTAGAGACAATTTTGTATAACTCGCCTTTCGTATACAATGATGTTACGTAAGAGATCCAACCCTCACATAGCTTGAATTTTTACTTAGTGTCTCCCTTGTGCCAGACTTCACTAGAAAACACTGTGAGTTCAATGACCTTATTACGGCAGATAGTCCTTACGGTCCAACATGATTGATTATGTCGAGTCCTTGAGCTTTTATAAATTGGAATGGATTAAATTTTGGAACCAGAAAAAAAGATTAAAAAGCACCCAGGTAAGTGAGACCCCCTACAAGAGCCAAAACCCTATGGAAAAACCAAATCCTTTGACTTGTTGGGACCAACTAGAAGAGGAGAACTGAGAAGGAAGTCTGAAAGGGAAACGGTCTTGGAGGGGTCCAGGCCCCATAGCAGACCAAGACAACTAGACTCCATCCCTCAGAAACATACCAAGTTTCCTCCTCATTACTAGTAACAGGGCTTCTTTTGGAGCATGTGCCTCACATGAAATGACCACCTTGTCCCAAGCCTCCCCATCATTGTATTAATGAAAATAGATCCACCTAGAGAAGCTAGTAGAAAACATGTTGAATGGGTTGATATTTTTTTATCCTCGGGCTCGTAATCAACTAAGTCCTCTAGTTCCATGCTTAATGGAGGAAAAATACAATGGAGAACTAATGCATCAAACTATTGATCCCCAAAGCATGTAATACCCAAATCTCTACTTATCTATAAATCGAAGGAAGAGACCTAACCATAAGAAGACCACTTTCCCAACAAAACTAGATCCCCATGATTAAGAAAAAGAGACAACATTTAACTAGAATCCACCCTAGGCCTTGATACTAGCCCCCGCGACTAAGAAACCCTTTCTCATTTCTATATAATATAATATATCCAATTTTTTTTTTTTATTATTTACTTTTATTTACGAAGTCAAGATGTTTCACATCACATAAGAAACAAAATTCTTCCACATTGGATGGAAACATACGATATTAAAATAAATGAAGAAAATAGATGTGAAAATTGTAATGAAAATCTTTGTTAATTGTGAAATATAAAATTTACTATTATAAACTTTAGAAGTTTTTAATTATTTTAAATAGAAGTTTTTAGTTTTTTTTTTAAATAAAATAATTACGTAAATTGAAATTTATATTATTTAATTGTTTTTTCCACTATACTGTCTATTCTCTACATAGTGTCCAAAAAAAGAACAATAGAAATATTAATTATTTGTATGATAACGATTGAAATTTTGCTAGAAAAGTAGGTATGGATGGTATTAAGAAACCCTTAATGTTTGATAATGTATTATTGAATTAAGTAAAATAATATATAAGTAGAAAGAAAGAGCATTTAGTATACCCCTCTAAGTCTAGTCTCAAATAGTTTTGGAGGAAAATTTACATTCGTAAGAATGAATAAAATCATTTGATTCTCTTGAAAAACCAAAATATTTACCTTGAAAACCTCTATGAATCCCCAAACATTTTAGAGACTATTTCTAATGCCCCTATAGAGGATGATATAATTTCTTTGGAAGATATTAAATTTGAGGTTATGTAGCTCAGTAATTGGGAGCTCAAAACATTGGGGGCTACCAAGCTAATATTTTTAGGATGGGAGAATCTATCCTCATCCTTCATAAATGAAAGCTCTTTAATTCAACAAAGCCTTAGACCTGGAGCCTTATTGTTCCTATTTTTTAAAATTGATGAAAGACCATTCTTTTAATTATAGACAATTCATGATTAGCCACACTTTAGCCAAGTTGTATGGGCTTATTTTGGAAAAGAAGATTAGCCTTTTTCTTGAAAGCCATGGTAAAACAACCAAAGACCAAGTTGGGATTAGGAGACATTATAAAACTTTGGACCATCTTGTTAGTCTTAATATAATTGCAGAATAATGCAACAATAATAAAACTGATCTCCTATGTTGTTTTGTTAACTTTAAAAAATCTTTTGACATCATTCTTAGAAAAAAACTATGGAAGAGGATAGAAGATAGTTGAGCATTATTGTAACAAAGTTGCACGAGAATGTTATTGCGAAGCTTAAGCCCACTAGGGATTGGTTGAAAGAAATCAAAGGCAATATTAGAGTCAACAAATGTTGTCTTTTCTCCCCTACCCTTTCAGCACATCATTGATAAGAGAGAAGAGTTTTTGGAAGATTTTTGTTGTGTTGGCCGCACGCTAACTAGTCTGACCCTATGTCCTCTCCTTTATATTGATGATATTGTTGTTTTAGCAAGGAACCTTTATGATCTTAGCAAGCAACTCAAAATCCTCTAAGATTTATGCTCTAAGTTGGATATGATTGTAAATGTTGACAAAAATAAGGTCATGGTAATTTAATCCAAAAATATCATCTAAGATACTTTCATTTATGACAATAGCACCTTGGAGGAATTTTCTTCATACAAATATATGGGAATTGAAATCCACCATAAGCCCAATTAGAACTATAACACTAATAAAAGGATAAATAGAGTTTGGAATGTCTAATATGGACTTGAAAACAATTGTAAGTCAATAGATCTTTGGATTAAGGATAGAAATAAGTTCCTCTTTGAGACTCTTGTCCTTCCTATTGTTTTATATGGATGTGGGTTTTAAGTTTTTAGTACATCTAAAGAGTCATAGAGGAAGTTTAACCAAATCCAAAAGTTTTTATAAGATATAATGTCAAAATTAAACGAAACACTCCCTACCCTCTCCTCATGATTTAAATAAGCCTTTCCCCCATTGAAATCATAGCTATGACTAGGTAATGACTATGTATCTTATCTATAACAAGAAGTTATACAACATGGATACCAAGAAGTTTCCTAATATGTCTTCTAACTATAACCAAAACCCCCCATCTTTGACTACGGTGAGCATGGCATAAGGTTGCCAAGTCTTGGCTAGACCACTAGGGAATAAAGGAGATCATGTTGTAAAATTCGAATAACATTAAAAATAGTATTACATCCAAATTTAAGTTGAAATTATAGGAAAATCAAGAGATGGAGGGAATAAAGAAACTATAATATTATGAGGTACTCAATCCCAATCTCAAAAACCAAAATTATATCTAAATTTAGTTAATTTCTTACCTTCCAAGAAGCGAATAAAAATTAATCACCATCCTCTATATATATGAAACAGAAAACCTAACTAGCCATTAGCAATTAAATTTACTTAAATATTTATCAATTTAGATGACCATTAGAACCGGGGGTAATTATAAATATCCTAATCAAACGTGAGTCACTCATTTTACTGATATCTTTATCGATTTAGATTAAATTTAGTTATATATTTGGAAGACGCCTTATTCTTGAAATAATTTTATTCAAAAAATTGTATTTAAAATTGTTTTTAATTTCTATATATAATTATTCTATTATAACGTTAAAATATTTTAATATTTATAGATATTTTTTATCCGTAAACATATAATAATTTTTTTTGTTATAACTATAAAGTAAATAAAAAAGAAAGTAACATTACATTTTACATAATATAATCGAATTGTAGAAATTTATATAAAATATTTGATATAATGTATGATAGATTATGACATTCTAGATTGTAACAAGATATTGTTGGAGAACGTTCAACCTCTAGTGAATTTTTCAATATCATTAAATATCTTACCCCATACATATATATATTATTGTGATATTTTTTAATATTATTAACTATTTTAGAATATAATTCCTTTTTCTGTAGATTAATCCCAACCGATCATATTTTATCTGATATGTTAAATTAGCAGAACCTAATTTTTAGAATAAAACAACGATTTGAATTTTATATTAAAAATATTAATTTAGAAAATTAATTTTACAATTTAATTTATGAATAAAAATTTATTGAGCCAAATAGTCTTATTCTACAATCCAATGCAACGTGTAAATATTGTTTTCCATCATATTGAAAATTTTGCTCATGTAAAGTTGAAAAAAATAAAAATTAAAAAAATAAATAAATAAAATAACTATACAAGAGATTTAAATAATATCAATCCATGAAAATATTTACACCGAAAAAATTAGATTCCAAACGGCTTATACTAGTTAGATATTTAAGATAAATTAACAATATAAAACCCAAATGTAAAAGAAAAAAGAAAGATATGCCCATCAAATTTGACCACCGACCTGGAGTCGCTTCCCCTAAAACTCGATAACACCGCCATCAAATTTGACCACCGACCTGGAGTCCCTCCCCCTAAAACTCGATACCACCGCCACGCGTCACGCGAGGACGACAAACACCAAGATAGTTTGAAGTTTGAACACGACAGTATTGAAAAGAGTAGGCTCGGGTTTCCCGAAGACGCCGATGGGCCGAACTGTCAGGCTTTTCAGGGATTGAAAGGGAGTATTGGCCTTCTCGGCAGGATGTGGTTGCGTGGCTTGCTCTCTCCGCTGCTCGTGGAAAGTTGATTCGCTTTCTCATTTACGTGATATGCTCTCTCTGCTGCTCGTTGAACTCTCATGCTCTCTGTCCCGTATACGAACGGTTATCTTGCCCTACTGTGAATGTCGTTCACCTGGGTTGATAAATGTGTCGAGAGAAAGAAAAAATGCCAAATTTTGTCCACAATAAAAGTGATAGCGTAGGCATGCCCAACTTCTTGTCCAAACACAGGAAAAATACCACAATTTGCGACAGAAAATGTATTTGGGACAATAAAAGTGAGAGCGTACTAGTTACGGGTACGCAAATTATTGTCTAGATGTTAGGCAAGAACGAGAAGGATTGCCAGACATAATTTGTATAGAGGAGAATGTTTGGCCAAATAATGTTGGTCCTTTTTACACATACGCAGCCAGGCAGCCAGGTATTATGAGTAGTATAACTAGGGTTTCTCTTAGCTTAGCTCAATTATTGAATTTTGAAATGTATGAACAATGATTGAATTGTAAAAAGAGCTTCTGCGTAAATCACATCAAAAATATCATTGCCGATATTATATAACTAAAATAATAATTAGATTAATTTCATTAATTAAGACCCAGCTCCAAAGTCAAATATAGCCATTATTTCAAAATTATCAACTCAATCGAATTTTTTACAAATTTCCTTTAATAATATTATATTATGACTTAATGTCATAGAAATTAATAATTGGATTATATTTACCAATATTACCTAATTTCTCTTATTTCAAGGAATTAAAATATTATATTATTAACTCAATATTAAGAAAAATAATAATTTGAATTAATTTCATTAATATAATTATGACCTTGGTCCTAAGTCAAATATAGCCGTTAAGTAGCCGTAGGAGTCTCTGCTCAGTCTATTTAACTGGCTAGGCCAGATCTGTTCCTTCAACTCGTCCTGACGATGAACCACACTGGTTGGTTCGAAACGCGTCGGCAATGATATTTTTGATGTGATTTACGCAGAAGCTCTTTTTACAATTATGATGGATCACAGAAGCCTCAATTCTACAATGATTGAATTTTGAAATGTATGAACTAATTATTGTATTTGAACCAGGATTACTTTGTAAATATTTTTGCTTATTTTAAGTATCCTAGTAAGCCACAAAATAAGATATATATGAATGAATGAATAAAGTTTTTTAATAGCGATAAAATACTGCTAATGACATGAGATTTAATACTTTAACGTAGAAATCAAAATTCTAGAACCATACTTTCAAGCAAAAAAATGTTTTTACCAAAAGTGGTAAAAAAATATTGATATGGAACATTGAAACCAAAATTCTAGAACCATACTTCGAAACCCAAAAATGTTTCTACCAAAAATAGTAAAAAAAATATTGTTATTTTGCATTGGAAATCTGTTAACCAAAAGTGCTAACATATACATATATATAACTTCTCATTGAATTCTATTTTATAAACAATATACATTTTGTTCGGAATTACATATGAATATGCTCAAGTAAACATCACAAATATATATATATATAATATATATATATATATAATATATATATATATACTAAATATGAACAGAAAGTATATGTTCTACACAAGTGAAACGAACTCTCTAAGTAGAGATCTTTATCCAACACAATAAACGGACTAATAAATGAAGAAAATATTGACATTGTAATGTTTTATGTAACAAAGACACAATTAACTTCTTAATGTCAGGTGATATAATTTTTAACAAAATTATGATATATATATTTTTAATAATGTGTATTTGAATGTATAATAATGTAAAGATATTTCAATTAATTTTTATTTGATTTTAGGCAAAATTCACTAGTGACAATTTGACCATGACCTACATAACTAGATTCCAATGTATTGTAAAAAATATAAAAAAATTACATTTGCATTAATTATCTTAAGACATCTCAAAATGAATAAAGAATTTGGCAAAACTAATATTAAAAATGTCATTTAAACAATATAAAATTATAATTTAACTAACCATTATATCAAAGACCTTGAAAATAAATATGATTGAGATCTTTCTCGGTGAAAATTGGGTATTTCAAGAACCAATAGATTAAAATTTATTTAATCTAAGTATTGTAAAATAATAATTTAGCTAACTATTACATTTTTTAATAATTTCTATATTTCTCAAAATGAAATGCATTATTTATTATTTGATAATTTATTTTTTATATGATGTAATATGTTATTTGATAGTATATATGACAATTTTATAATTGTATCATTCTAAAAATTGAAATTTAATATAAATTTTAAAATGCAAAACAATTAAATAAAAATTTCAAATATATCAAATTAATTAAATACAAACAAAAACTAAAAAAATAAGAGGCAATTAAAATTTTTTATTTAAAAAAAATAATTTCCAAAATATTTAATCACTGAAAAAAAACATATTTGATTTGTTAAATATTTTATATTTTGAATATGTTATAACAACATTAAGTAAAAACATAAAAGACTTTTGAAGTAAAATCTTAATCTACCCTGCAAAATCGTTTATAAATCTTTGTGAATTAATACAGTTCTATACACACCACCGTTTAACATGACAATAATCTTCATCCATCATTACACTTTTCTTAACACATTAAACAATGCAAGAGATTGCATGGATAATTGTCAAAATTCAATTCCCCACCTACTCCATGAATCTTTGTATCAGTTCGCAAGATCAAAATATGCGAGTCCTATTGTTGCCTCCCTCTACTTGTCGTCAACTCGATTGCAGATTAAGGTAAGTGACATCTATCCTTTCCGAGCGCCAGTCTCTACACTAGTTGGCATAGGAATGTCATTTTAGGTTATGTAGAAATGTCATTTTAGGTTATGTAGACTACTCGTATTGCTTGTTACAAGTCAATCGTAACCATTGTCCATCGTCCAACTATTTGGTGTCATATCACATATTTTTTCCACTAAAAGAGATAGCTCTTAGAGTAGCTCTCACATAGCTTACATGATGTTTTTTATCAAAATAAATCATATCTATCCTTTCCTTTCCTCAGTTTCTGCATAAAGCATCAGTCCCTATACATAGTGATGCAGTACATATGTCATTTCATAGTTGAAGTTGTACAACACAAATTAATAGTGAAGTACATTTGCCATCATTATATAATAAGAGGTGAAAGAATTGTACCAATAGTATTTTAGATAAATGAATTTAAATATGGTTTAAAAAAGTAAATTTTAATTTATAATGTTAAACTTTGGAAAAGTTTCATAAATGTTTGGACAACTTATATTTAATGTCAACATCATTTTTTTTAATACTTTATTACAGTGCTGCAAGGAATAAAAATAGGGGGAGTGAGCAGGTCAAAGAAAATAGGGATTATCCATACATTACAAATATAATCTTCATCGAATTACAATGGAAAATAATGAAATGTGTATAGCTAAATAATTTAGTTAATTGTGGATTTGGTTAGTTTTTGGTGTATATTTATGGGATTAAATTCTTTGAGGTGCAAAAAAAGATTTCAGATTAAAACTAATGAGAAAGTGCAATAAAACAAGGGATTAGGTTCCCATTGGTCCATTTTTTGTGTTTGAAGCCGAGCCTTTCCTATACTTGATTGCAAAATGCTCTAAAGGCCAGTTCCTATGCTTGATTAACATTGCTCTAAAAATTAAAAGTAGAGTTGGATCATTCCTATTACACATTCCTATGTTTGTTTCCTAGTTCCTTAGCAAGTGCATTCAATTAAATCCAAATGTATCCGGATTGTTGAAAATAACCCAAGGAAAAATATTTGAAGAAGATCTTGTTAGTATCTCAGTTACAACCTTCCTTTGAGAGGTGTGTCTGATAGATGTGAGTGAGGGAGACAGAGTTGAAAGCGTGGAGTAGGACTTTGATTCAGCAATTCCACGTATATAGGTTTGATGAGTTTGAGGAGCCTCGATTTTTTTCCCAATAAATGATGGATTTCGAGTCCCCAAAGACAGTGAGAGTTCAGATTTCAAGCCAAGATGCACAGAAAAGGACCCCATGAGAGGGCAAGGAGTTATTTTCGTGAATGAGTTCCAGTACCATAGTGCAAATGGTACCTCTATAGTCTCTCACAACTTAGATAGATAACCATGCCGCATCCACAAAATTCAAAGGAAGAGGCCCCATCAAGAAAACCAATTAGGTAGGAAGACTAGTTGTTACGAGGAGGAGAAAGTCTTTGAGGAGTCATTTTCTTAACATGAGAGTATTCTAGATAGAATGAGAAAATGTCGTAGCTGGTTTTTCAGATGTTGGGAGGAATATTCTCAAAAGTAAGGGAATTTCTAGTTCTCCAAATTCCCCACACGATGAAAAAAGGAAGCATTTGGTGTTGTGGGTGGTCCTCAGACCAAAAACCAAGGCAGGAAAGGATGTCACAGTTGTCCTAGATTGCACTGGGATTAGTCATTCAAATCAAATTTTTCGAAACAGAGGATGCGAAAGGACATAGGCTGAAGAGACGATTAATGTCCTCTCGTGACAGAGGCAGCATCTTCCCAGCCCTTGGAGGCCCCGCTTGCTGAGTGTGTCCCAAGATAAATCCTGTTATGTGAACTAGCCGAGAGAAACATTTTATTTTCAGTGGGAAATTCCATTTCCAGCTTGACCAACCATAGAAGGGTAATAGTGTTTTGGGGAGGTTGGTGGATTATCTCATATCCATCTGATGTTGTGAACTAATCTTTTTGTGATCTACCACACTGAGTAAATTTGTATTCTTTTGTGGAGAGTGCACTCCCATAGTCTTAGATCAGTGATATACGAATTCCATTCCTAGATCAGATGTGTAGGGATTTCCATCTCTTCCATGTCTTTCCATTTTCTATATGTGGAGGATGAGAGATTTTTATTTGCAATGTCCTATATCAAAGATAAGGCATTATTATGACAAAAAATATATAAGCTGAGAGGATAATAGGTGAAGACTTGTTAGTCCAGATAGGGGATCTAGGCCGATTTTAGCAATGGAATCCTTTACGACATCCCATTTTAGATTTATTAATAGCGAGTGTTGGTTGTGGAGAAAGTTGTGCCATGAGAATGAGCAATGATGTGGATGTAATGCACCAAATCGAATCCATTCGATGAAGTCTTTTTTCTGGTGACATTTGGTCTTTATAATCTAGTTTGAAAGTCCTGTGTTTGAGACAACTCTTCAAAAGTTTTTTAATATGAGTGTCAAGTTCAAGGAATGAGTCTCCAATATTCCACATCCACCCTATTTGACCGAGCAGTTTATGATGTCCAAGCTGACCAGGTGGAGTTTGCGAGTTTATTGAGTACTATCCCATATGAAATGGATTATTATTGTATTAAGCTTGTGCAAAACTCCTTGTGTTAGATTGAAGATGTGCATCCTATATATAGGGATGCTATGCAGAACATATTTAACAATAATAATATTCCCCCGAGGTGTATCCACCGATGTGACCACATATAGAGTTGCTTTTCGATTTTTTCCAACAGCTTGTCCCAGTGTTTGTTTTTGTATCCATTACGCTTTAGAAATAAGACCAATTAAGTGAAGCCATCGTATAATTGTGAAGATTTTACCCCAAATGTCCTTGCACTCTCCATTGTCTTTGAAAATTCTAGATCACTTGAGATCAATATAGACTTTGACTGGTTCATAAGAAGGCCTTATGTGTTTCCAAAATCTCCCGCCATTCAGAAGGGTCAAATTTGCATATTGGTAAGGAGGTTGTACACAAACATTAAATGTCAAAGGGATACCTTGTTTCCAAGTTTGCAATGAGTTATTTGTCCTTGTTCACGAGAATTTGTTAGTTTTTTGGATAGTCCATCAATTGTGATGAGCAAGAGAAGAGGAAACAAATTGTAGCCTTATCTAAGTCCTCTAGATATTTGGAAGAATTTAGTGGGAGATTTGTTTACTAGGATAGCTAGGCAGGTCATATTAATGCAAGATTTTATCCAATTTATCAATAAGGACCCCATGCCAATTTTGTGTAGAATCATCCACACTACTTCCGAGTCAACGTAGTCAAAATCCCTGGAGGGGTCACTTTTAATGAGGTAGGAATCTAGGTTGCATGCTATGATTGAATGTATGCTTTTCTATGTGGATGCAACAATGTCATGGATTTGTCTATTCTCCAAGAAGCCAAATTATTCAGCTGAAATGTGTTTATAAACAAAGGTTTCATCCTGTTTGCAATTGTTTTGGAGATCAGTTTGTATATTGTGTTACATAGATAAATAGGGTGATAATCGGAAAATGAGGTGGGTTGAGGGACCTTGGGAATAAGGGTTATGAAAGTGGAATTTGTGGTACAAGAGACCCAACCAAGACTACGAGATTCCTCCACCATCTCAGTGAGATTGGCAATCATAATCTCTGGAAAATGGATGAAATGTTCCATTGTTGAGCCATCCGGTTCGAGGCTTTCTCCATGTGCCATTCCCTTTAAGACCATGAGGAATTATTCTTGTGTGATTGGGCATCCATATACTTGGAGTCTTCCATGTTAGGTGAGAAAGTGAAGAGGTCACATATTTCAAGTTGTTTGTTGAAAGTGGCATCTTCAAGGGAGCATAAATTGTTGTTGAAATGTCTTGTTGCCTCCCATTTGATTTCCTACTATGCCGTAATTTTTTCCCCTATTTCTGAAATGATCTTCCATATCTAGTTTTCTTTTGTCTCATCTTGACCTGTTGGTGAAAAAACTGATTGTTCATTTCACCTTCCTCAACCCATATTTGCGTGTTTTTTTGTTGCAATTCTTCTAATTTCCTTTTCAAGATCCATGATCTTCGAATTTGAAATTCAAGGATCTCTTGTATTTTGTGTTAAACGAAAAATTCATGGTCAGATGGGTCTTCTAGGATCTTGATATGTTTCTCAATATAGAGTAATTCCTTGTTCAAGACCCTCTTGTTCCTTCTTTCCCATTCTCAGACACTTACATTGAGCCCTCTCAATTTTCCATTTAACATCTCTATTTTTTTAGAACCTTGATCCCCACATGGAATCTTCCAAAAATTCTATACGAGGCCTATGAAATCTCGCTCTTTTAACAAGAAGTGGTTGAATTTAAAAGGTTGGGCTTTTGGATTTACTACCCTGTTCCATTTCAACATAATAGGGAAATGCTTAGATATTTTCATTTAAAGAATATTTGAGTTCAATCTCTTAAGCATGATGGCAATAGATTCATTTAAATAGAACCTATCCAGGTATTTTGGTATACCCTATGAGCCCCAACATCCATTTTTCCATGTGGGTCCAATAGGAGTTGGTTTGATGTCTTGGATATTTTTCTCGAGGAATATATCCTTGAAGTAAGACCCTAGCTTGTCAGGCCTGCAGTTGGAGCCCCAAATCTCATATATGTCTATAGAGAAATTAAAATCCCCTACCATGATTAATGAATCGAGCTCCGGGAGACCAAGTTGTGTTGCCTTTGATCACAACTCCTTTCTGTTAGTATTGGATCATATACATTTATTATTCAGAGTCAAATTTTGGATCCCCCACCTCCCATGATTATTAAACCTACAGATGTGCTAAAGGATTTGAAATTATAATTTTATTAATTCCACATTATCGCTAGACCCCTAGATAGACCAGAGGTACTAACTATGCATACATTACATTTTGGATATCTGCAGAAGATAACCTCATGTCTTGTCTTTGGTTGTCCTAGTTTCTTAAATCAACACAATTTCAAGATTGTGAAAGTCAATTATAATTTTTAGGGATGGTCTTTTTTGGGTCGCTCCCGATCCCCTTACATTTAGAGCCATTATGTATATTATGGAAGGTCCATATTGGAAGGCTCTCCTCTAAGGATCCACTTTTTTGGAGGAATTCCTTCATTGAGTCTATTCCGTGAGGATACGGGGCTTATTGGTAGTGGATGGTTGACTTGAGTGTTTTTGAATTGATCTAATAGATTGGATGGGGAGATGGTGAAAGTTGCAATTTTTTTTAGTTTTGGTCCCTTGCTCTCATGAATGGTCACCTTTTTTAAGTCAGCTAGGTGAGGAAGAGTTTCTTCTAGATCGAAAAAGGATTTGGTAATGGTGAAGGGTTCCATGGTAAATTGTGACTCCCTAACTAGAACTTCAAGTTCTTGTTAGAAAATTATATATTACGGAGCAATGGAACACATGAAATAATGCAGAAATATAAACACAGAAAACGCACAAAACAAGAGAGACACAGATATACGCGGTTCACCCAGTTTGGGCTACGTCCACCTCGAACAGCCAGTCCTTCCTTTCTATTATCCAGCAAAATGAAGCGACACAACCTACAGCAAATCCACTGTAATATCCTCTGTCTTCTCTCACAGTCTCACCTCTATGTTTCTCGCTCACACAGAATACACGTCTATCTCACAACCTCAAATACAATGCCCTCATACAAAGAGAGGGGGTTGCCTTCTAGGGCAAAAAACCCTAAACTAAACATAAGTTCTACCGTCAGATCATCCGCCTAATGAACGGCCCAGATTGACTAGAAATTACTATACTTTTACAAGGCAATTTTATAGCTATTTTTAGCTTCGGGGGCGCTGCCCTCGAAAACCCCCGCCAGGGGGGGGCTCCCAAAGGTTGCAGCCGCCCCCCCTGGACCCCCCCTGCAGCGAATATTTTACAGGCGGCGTTGCCGCCCCCATTTCGAACTGGGGTCCAATGTGGCGGTACTTTTGAATATAGAAGATAATCAGGCTCCACACCCAACAGTTCCAAGTCCTATGATAATGGAGTGAAAATAAATTTAGATGGTGCCAAAAATTTGATTCAGGAGGAGAATAGTTGTTCAGTAGGAGTTTGTGATTTTGTTGAAGTGTCCATATCAGTTCTCTTCCACACTTTATGAGAGGGTTTAGGTTTTTTGTGTAACAAAGCAGGAAACTCAACATTTCCATATTTGCCACAAAATTGTTTCTTCCCGTTTCTGTTTATTTTGTTTAAACAAAATGGTGTATCCTTTGATTTCTTATTTCTTTAAACATATGATGTAAGATTGGATAGGCAACAAATATCAATATTATCATAAATATAATTTCAATAATTCCATTCTTTTCCATTTGTCTTATTGTTGTCATACCTTATTTCCAGTGAGGGGCCATCTTGGTTGCAATGGAGTAGGCACCTTGACTGTGTTGACAATTCTCAAGAAAACTTGTTTGGTTGCACCAATTACATTATCTTCTATTCTCCCCTCAGTTACCAGCTACTCCTTATGGTTTCCATGTTTCCCCTCTTTGCTTATTCTTCTTGCATCACCATCTTCAGTCAAGCCCCCATCCTTCAGCCAAGTGATATAATGGTCACAAGCCTGCTCCTTATATATACAACTACACAATTCAATGGATTTCTATCCTTGCAACCTTCCAGTTTTGCACTTTAAAATAAGTTTTCATATTTCTCTATGTATATAAAAAGTGCAATTTTGCATTGTAAAATGTATAAATGGATATAATATATGAAATTTCAGTTGGATATTTGGATTGTGTAGACTACACCATTTAAATTTGCAATTCCAAAATATATTTGCCATATTTTAGACAAACCTTACTAAAAAGAGACTGAACAAAATAGTTGTGCCGACTCGCATGTTTATTTTGGAATTTTGTTTTCATAATTTTAATCTAATTATCAATAATTATTACAGGGATAATAGAGATTTAACTCCCATAGAATATTCTAGAAAATTATTGGTAGTATACACAAATCAAAAGTTGAATTTTATTTGCAAAGCAATTATGCATTTTTTGGCTTTTATTTAAATTGATTAATTAAAAAATGTCATATTAAAAAGTCCCATATGAAATGAGTTATACTTTTGTGGGAATGTGGTATTGATAAACCATTGTGAAAATCTCCATAATTAAGTGGAGGTAAAATAAAGTTATAGTTTAGTTAATTCTTATAATTTTTTGAATTTTATAAACTTGAAATGTATGCTAAGTAATTGTTTTGATGTCTATTATGGATTGATGCCTTTTGGCATTCACCATCCATTTAATTTATATGGGTGCACTACTATTTTTTTAAATACACATCAATATTACTTAGCTTTGCATATTTGAATAATTTATTTATGACCCACATTGAATATTATTACTATTACTTAAATCTTGAAAATGTTACATATCAATTTTAGCTTAAGAATTGCATGAATTACACAATTACCTCTTATTAGAAAGTAAATATTGAAATTTATGATGTAAATATGAGTTTGCCTATTTTTTTTTACATTTTTAATTACTTTATCATATTATTTAATATACACATCGCAATGTATTATTTATGTCTTAAACATTGAAAGTGAAATATTTTTACTACATCTCCTTCATATTAACAACCAGCCTCAGATTACTGATTTTTATAATGCTTTTAATTAAAATAATGTAAAATAAAGTAAATATGTACACTCATGTTTTTATTGGACCCCACATTTTTCTTTAATTTTCTTTTACAAGGGACGTGCGATACCTGGAGGTTGAGGAGAGGAAAAGTCAACCATATTTTCCTTATTTAACCGTCAAATACTAATTATTTTAAAAAATTTGCACGTCACAATGATTACCTAATTTAAATTCTCTCTCACACACATACAATTTGAAATAAAATTATAGAAAACAAAATAAATTAGTAATTCTATTGGCTCATAATACAAGATAAGTATCCCACTATGCAAGAGTGTGCAATCTTAATATTTTAAGATGAGTCTTCAAGATAAGCATAAAATTATCCATAGTACATCTTTGGACTTATAAGAAAAAGATCGTCTTTGTCTCTAGTGAAACCATGTAATATTATATTGTCCACATTGAAGCATAAAGCATTAACATTGAAGCTTGAATCTTAAAGCTTGAGACTCACATGCCCATAGACATGGGCCGTTGGCATTATATATAGGACACCAGCTATCTCTTCTTGTTTACTTAGCTGAAATAGTTGTTTTTCAATTTTTTATTTTTGTAGGCTAAGGTGTTACTCTTTTCTTTCTATTTCTTCAAATAAAAAATGTACATCAAGATGGGTGGTGCCTTCCACTCTCCCACTTGGGGAAACCGAGTGTTTCAGCCACCTGAAGTTCTTAACCGCCGACCAAAAATAAAAGGACCATAGTCTGTTTATCCAGGCTAAATACACTAGACAGTCTTTCAAGTTTCTGATTCTACTAGCATGCATATAACTGCTATCTATCTCTAAACTTTGAACCTTGCCTACCTTATCTATATTATGCATATTCATCAGAAGGAAAACATAACTAAAATTACTCAGCTGCTGCCTCTGGACGCCGGGTAGTTCCCTTGTTGCCATGCTGCTGTCCTTCTTTTAGCATCTGCTGAATCTCGTCCAGCTTTTTCTCTTTCATCTCCAAGGTGATCTGAATAATGTGAAGCTCCCTCCTCAAATTTGGGACTCCCTGCGCCAATTCTGGCATCTCAGTTGCTGCTTGCTCCAGGGCCTTAGCCAATAACCTCTTCATTACGCAGTAGATATGGAGGGACTATTTAAACATTGACATTCTGCCTCTAGTGTTACCAGGGTCATGGATAAGAAATTCCCAGTCTTCCATCTCAGAATCCGACTGAGCTTGAATGGCTTCCTCCTCCATGTTCTGAATAATTCTCCTAATTCTGGGGCATGTATTCTGAGTATAAGCCCTCTCAGCTTGCTGGACTTTCTTCTCCATCATCTGTCTCATTCTTCTTCCTGGTCTCCTCCTCTGTTCGCGTCTTCCTCCCCTTGCTCCTCGGGCTCTGTTCGCTCCGCTACCTCTCCAATTGCTTGGTTTCGGCTCGCTTTCCGCTAGAATTTTTTCCCGCTAACGACCTCTGTGCAGAATCCTTCCTCCTCACCGGCTCCATTGATCATCACTTATTTGCTGCTGCTCCCATTCATCTTCGCTTCTGTTTCGCCCGTAAGTTGTTTTCCTGTCTGCATCCTCCTTAGAGTCGTCGAAGATCTCATATATCTCTTCCACTTTCTCCTCTTTCATAACCTCTTTTCCTTTCCTGTCTCTTTCTCTGCCACGCTCAGCCTCCATTTCTTCGGCAATCCTGGCTCGCTTCCTAGTCTCCATAGTATACTTCACCGGGAATCGGTTTAGCTTCTCTCTGGACTTGCTCGCCGTCTCTGCTCCTCCTATCCCTCTGTAGGTTTCAATGACTTTCTTCCGCTGCCGAGTCCCTTGCTGCCGAGCCTTTATAGATCTTCCAGCCCCGCTCCTCCTACCTATCTGCTTATCCTTTCGCTGCCATCTGTTAATTCGGCCTTCTCCTTTCCTATCAACTGTCTTGTTTGTCTGATTGCCATTTATGGACTCTGACATATCCTTTCTTCCCCTTCGCGGATTCTTAGCCTTGATTGGATTGTTGTAAGGTTGATTTTTCCTTTTTGTTTTCGCACATTCCGGTTTTATTCCCGCATGGTGATCTATGATATCTTCCCTAAGCCATTTCTGACAATCATTAAATGCCTGAGCCTATTTCTCCATATCACCTGTCTGTCGCACGAATACTAAGATTCGCGTGTGTAACCTATTAATTATTTTCCTTCGATGATTGGTCATGGTCATTATTGATAATATTGGCCAGCTCCTCCCATTCTCCGCCGGGTCGTACCGTCCTCCACTGGTTGTCGACCTTGCCATCTCGACCTTTGCAACCCCAATTCGCGAGGAAATCCGCCGCTCGATTTCCATTCCTTTTTACATGCTTAAAAATATTATATTCAACTCCTTTCATCAATTCCGCTATCTCTTGGATGATCCCAGCGGTTCGCCAACTGTTGGTAACCTGCTCCCAATTATTTTTGTTGTTTGGCTTCTTTAAGATTTCAATTGCCATCTGAGAGTCTCCCTCAATCTCCAGATTTTTGTAGCCATTGTGAATCACAATTCTTAGCCCTTGTTGAACTACCCACAACTCAGCCTCATTGTTTGTCATCTCTCCACCCCATTCTGCATAGATCCACCTGGTGTTTCCCTGGTTATCGTGGAAGATTCCTCCGAATCCAGCATTACCTGGGTTCCCCTTCGACGCCCCGTCGAAGTTTAATTTGATAAAATTGTCTTTGGGGTATACAAATTTGTCATGGCTCTGATGTCTTGCATTAATCCTCTCCGACTGTTTATTATGAACCATTTCATATTTTAGATTTAGATTTTGGAGAATTTGCTCCTCACCCTGATCCGTTTTCCAGTCTTCCATATCCCACTTTTTGACCAAGATTGTTTCTCTAGTTAGGTTCACTACCCTTTTCCAGATTTTTTCCGAATTCTTAACTTTGTTTTGGAAAATTCTGCGATTTCGTTCTTTCCACACCATCCAAAGAACAAAACCTGCTATGAGATCCCAGGCTCTCCGAACCACTCTACATTGAAATTTCTCTTTCTGCCATAGGAAAATCACTTCATTTGTTTCTTTCAGATACTTTTCAAGTTTGCAGAATAACCTCCCTACTTCCCTCCATAAATTCCTGGCATATCCACAATTGATTAATAGATGTTCTTGTGTTTTCGTTTCTCTTTTGCACAAATAACATCTCGAAGGCCCACTGAAGCCTTTCTTTTGAAGCTTATCCCATGTGAGGATCTTATGTTTGGCTACCAACCATGCAAAAATGGTAATTTTCAGCCACCAGTTTTTACCCCAAATACCTTTCCAGTCTTGATTTCTTTCAGTGATTTCCTCTTGATCTACCAGATAGTATGCCTCTTTGACTGTGAAGGATCCCTTCGTTGATTTCCCCCATCTAATGATATGCTTCCTTGTTCTCGCCTTCACCTTCGAGGATTCAACTTCTTTCATAAAAGCCTCATGTTGTTCCTGATCTGTCTCTATGCCCCATTCCTCCATTGGTGTCCATTTCCGCCATATCCCATCCAATTCATTTTCTTTCCAATAATCCTTGACGTATACGTGGTTATCACCTATTTTGTTTTGCATGTTATGGATTCTTTGGATGTTGCTCATTTTCTCCCTTTGATGCGAGTTCTCATCCCAGAATTTGGCTTCCCCTCCACCTCTAATTTCCCAGAAAACATTTTTTCCTACTATGTCTCGATTTTGGCTAGCTAACTCCCAAATTTTCGATCCCCTCGGGGTTTCCTGCATGCGGTAGATAGCCTCCGTAGAATCTGGCATATTGTACTTGTGTCTCCATAATTTCTTCCATAAATCGTTACCCCCTCTCATCCATCGCCACCAGAGTTTTGCACCGAGAATTTTATTGAGTTTACCCGGATCTCGTAGTCCCAAACCTCCCTCCTCCTTACGTTTTTTCAGATGCTTCCAGGAGACTAATGCCCACTTCTTCTGTTGGGATGAACCTCCCCAAATGAACTTCCTCAGAATTTCTCTGATCTTGGTACAAACCCCTTGAGGTACTGCCATAATCGAGAGAGGATATATGGGGATTTCTTTTAATACAGATTTAACCAGGACAATTCTTCTAGCGATATTTAAGATTCTGAAAGTCCAGTTAGCCACTCTATTTTTTAATTTCTGTAGGAATCCATGCCAATTCTTCAATATCTTAGAGTTATAGTCCAGAACATTTCCCAAATATTTCGTTGGGAGTTCTCCTTGCTTGAAGCCTAGCATCCTGATCATGTGTCTTTTAACTGTCTCCAGCGTATTAAATATAAAGGTGCAGGATTTTTCCTTGTTAATTTCCATCCCAGAAGCCTCTGCAAATAAGTCTAGAGCCTTTTTCAGATTTCTCACTTCCCTTACAGTTGGTTCTCCAAACAGCATAATGTCGTCAACGAATTGTTGGTGGGTTATTGGCAATTCATTACCCCACAACCTTAGCCCTTTGATGTTGTCAGTTATTCTCTCTTGCTTAAGATACCTACCCAAGCCTTCTACAACAAGAATAAACAAGAAAGGAGATATGAGATCGCCTTGTCTTATTCCTCTGGAAGCCTTAAAGGTTTTCAACGGAGTTCCATTAACTAATATTGAGAAATTGGGGGTTGATATACAGCTGAGAACCCACCTTATCCATCTGTTGTTAAACCCGAAGCTTCTCAGAATTTCTTCTAAGTATTGCCAATTAATTCTATCATAAGCTTTCGACAAATCTAGTTTTATCATCATTCCTTTTTGTTTCTTAGTTTTCATAGAGTAGATTACTTCTTGAGTAACCACTAACCCATCTAGAATTTTTCGTCCTTCCACGAAGCCCGTTTGTTCAGGGGATATCGGATTCTCTAACAGAGGTTTCAGCCTTTTAGCCATTAGAGAGGAGATTATTTTGTAAATCACATTGCAGAGGGCAATGGGTCTAAAACCCTTAGCATCCTTTGATTTATCATTTTTAGGGATCAAGGTGAAAAAAGTAGAATTAAGAGCAGGCCATACCTTTTGGTTCATCCGAGATTCTTCTATCAATTCTAGAATTTCCTTTCCCATAAAATTCCAACCCGCTTGATAGAAATCAACCGTAAAGCTGTCCGGACCAGGGGTTGTTCCTTTCTTCATGCTCATCACCACTTCCTCCACCTCTTCCAGACTAGCTGCTCTCATTAAGGCTCTATTCTGGTCTTCAGTTACCATCTTGGGGATGGCGGTACAGATTTTCCTAATCGCTTTAGATATGTCGAGTTGGGATTCAGTCAGTATTCCTTTGTGATAATCCATCAGCACTTTTTCAATCCCTTCCTATTCTACAATCCTCTCTCCATCCTCGTTTTTGATAGAAAATATTCTATTCCTTTTCGATGGTGAACCATTGCTTGGTGAAAAAATCGGGTGTTCCTCTCCCCTTCCCTGAGCCGTTTTATTCTGGATTTTTGCCTCCATAAAACTTCTTCCTGCTTTCTCCTCTCTTCCATTTTTCCTAATATTATTCCTTCTTTTTTGCTACTTTTCTCTATTTGTCCTTCATTTATTATCCTTTGCTGCAACTATTCCATTTCTTATTCCAGTTTTTGTTTCTCCTCCATAATGTTTCCAAATTCTTCCTTATTCCATTTTTTTATCCTCCCTTTTAGCTCCTTTAGTTTGAGTTGGAAGGTATGCATTTTACCTCTTCCCTGAGCTGTGCTTTGCCTCCACCAGTCCTCCATCTTACCTACAAAGTCCGGGTGTCTGAGCCAAAAAGCTTCAAATCTGAATGGCTTTTGCCGAGATTAGCCTTAATATCCACTTCCAGTCTGATCGGCCAATGGTCAGAACCAAGAGATGGCACGATCTTTGCTTCTATAAATACATCTCTATTCATTATTGTTTCAGATACTAGAAATCGATCCAATCTGGAGGCTATCTGGTTCTTACCCCCTCTCCTATTATTCCATGTGTAGATCCCATTGATAGTTGATATGTCAACCAGTCTCAAACCTTCTATCATATCATTAAATAATTCCATACTTTGATCTATTTTCCTTATGCCTCCCTTTTTTTCTTTTAGGGACCGGATTGCATTAAAATCATCTCCTACTATCCAGGCTATCTCTGGATAAAGTTTCCGAGTTATTTGCAGATTCTTAAGAAAGATTTCTCTATCTCCCAGAGTATGTGGACCATACACTCCTGAAATTATTACCTTCTCCTTTGTCCCTGCTATTCTTCCTGAACCTGTAAGGATTCTAGACATACTGGTCCAGCTCTCAAAAATTATTTCATTTGGATTCCACAGTATTGCAATGCCTCCAGTTGAGCCAATTGCATCCTGTCCCATGACTTCGTATCGGAGTTTACTATTTTTTATCATTCCTTCCATCTGTTGCATGGTAATTTTTGTTTCTTGTATAATCATAATACTTGATCTGTCTTTTTCTAGCTTCTCCTTCATATATCTCTGCTTACCCTTGTTGTTCAGCCCCCTAATGTTCCAGCTGATAATAATCATTTAAAACTCTTGGAGGGGTAGGAAAATACCTCAGATAGAGGTATTACTTTACCTGAGTTTATCAAAATTTCGCCAACTGTTTGAATCGTCTCATTCATTGTTTTTCTTCCTCTTTTCCTGCTGCTTTTGCTAGACCCACCTATTCCCAGCTGTTCTTTCCCTTGTTCTCCTGATGTAGCATCCTGATTATCCATCTTCCCCCTATTTCTTTCTTTATACTTTTGAAAAGCCTCCTTATATATTTGTTTTTGTCGATCTGGGATGAATCTTTCATCCAGGTTTTTCCATTCCTCGATTAATTCTCTCATAATTCTTTCTTCCTCTGCCTCGTTTTCCTGTTGACTCTCCGTCTCCATTTAGGTCTGGCTAGTTTGTAATTCTATTTTTTCAGCTGATTCTTCTTTGCTCATTCCTCCTTGTTCTGCCACTTTTTCTCCTGTTTCCTGGAAAATTTCCATGGGTTCATTTTCTAGGTCTTCACCCTCAACCACATTGTCTTCTTCTTCTTCATTGCTATTCTATAGTGTTTTAAACTTGTTCTGGCTTTCAATGTTTGGTGATTTTGTTTGTATCTGCACTCTTGTTTCGTCTCTGATTGGTTTCTTTTTTCTGTTAACCTGTTGGAAGCCTTTATCTGTCTCCTCCGTTCTCTCTGCTTCGTTATGCTGTTCTTCTCTTTTCCTTATGTAATCTTCCTCCTTGTTTAGAGGACATTGCCTGACTAAGTGGCCGTATTCATGGCACCGTCTGCACCTGAAAGGGATATGCTCATAGTCTAATGGCTGTTGCCAAACTGAATCATGGTATTCTAACTCTATATGTTCCGGGAGAGGTTCAGCTATATTCATGTAAACACAAATCCTTTCATAAGATGTATACTTACCTCTCTTTGTTGTGTTTGCTACCTTGACAAAGGCACCGATTGTATTGCCGATCCCTTCCAAAATTTCAGGGTTCCAAAATTCCACTGGTAATCCAAACAATCTGACCTAGATTGGGGCTTCCAACATCTTTTCATTGTCAGGATTGTATCTTTCTTCCCAGAATTTCATGAACAAGCCTGCGTTATTCATGAACTATGGCCCTTCCTCAAAAACCCTCTCTTTATCCTCCAGATTTGTGAATATTGCAGTGAAAAATCCCTTTGCACCCAGTTTCAATTCTATATGTCCTTTTGGTTTCCATCTTTGATAGATCCACCTGTATAGTTCTCTTTCATTAGGCTAGTACCCTACAAACTTACATATCAGGGCATGGTCTTTCATATAGCTATTGTATTCCTCCAGCATATTGTTGGGTATTACATATCTGGGTTTCTTGTTTGCCCTTGGTAAACATTTTCCTCTTGTCTTCATTTTCCACAGTTTACCCATCACCGGTGCTTCTTTATTATTTGTCCTAGCCTCATTCTGGATGCCACTGCCGCTTGCCTCTCCTGCAACTATATTTTTAAAGGAGGGGATCTCTCCCCTCCCCTGCTGTTTCTCCATTTTTGCCCTCAGAACTCGCTGTTTTGAGGTTCTACAGCGCCTGCGTGAGGGTCAAACCTCTTCTCCGTTCCGCTCCGCTTCCCCTGCACTGGCCCTTGTCCTCGATTCGTCCAGCCCGCCCTACTATTTCGCCTGCCAGGACTGCAAACCCTAGCCCGCTGCTTGCCGCATTCTCCGCTCCCTCTGATTTCCTCGAAATAGTTGTTTTTCATTTAATTTTGTGGATTTTATGTATTTTTTTTAGTGTTGACACATGGGTGATATATGCTAATTTTTATAAATTGGGTCTATTTATTAGTTTGATTAGAGAAAGCTATATTGTGGTTGGATGGAAATATAAGTGCATGGTGACCAAGGCTATGATACTTTAGATACATTCACACTTGAATCTAAATACAACTTGGTTTGTGACTTTTAGTTGTTAGCCTATTTGATAGAAAGCTTTATTCTTCTTCCTCCTAAAACAATTATGAATATCTTCAAAATCCATGCTTGAATATTATTATTGTTTGAAATGTTATAATCCTCCTAAATTCTTATTTTTTGTTTTGGTTATGAAGTTGTTTAGGCTTGACCTATGGCTTGAGGAGGGGCATCTAGTCCTTCAAAGTCCCTAATACTTGGCTTGACCTGTGGCTGGAGGTGGGGCGTCTAATTCTTCAAAGTCCCTAATCCTTCAAGGTTATCAGGGGCATCTAATCCGTCAAAGTCCTGTGGCTTGAGGAGGGGCATCTAATCCTTCAAAGCCCCTAATCTTTCAATGTCACCAGGGGCATATATTCTATCAAAGTCACTTGGGGATCGCACCCGACCTGGGCCACACCATCTGTAATTTGATTAGATTTTTTAGCATGTCCCCTCCCCCTAGCACAGGACACAACCACCCTCGATGAGGTTTGATCCTGGGTTGCCTTGCTAAGGAGGCTCATCCTTAACCAGTTGTGCTAGTAAGACTTGACAACCTCCTAGATTCTTATTTAATAATGACTTCAAACTTGTTTTATCATTTAAAAGGTATTTCTTTAGTCCAACTCAACAAATTGAAAGCTAAAATTAATTGTTCCTCTTCAAAATACATTATAGTTAGTGAGTTAGACCCAACTACTTGATAGCTTTTCAAAAATAATTTAACATAATATCTAAAATTATATAAATTATCACTATACATAATTACGAGAATTACCGCAAAACAGAAAACTTGTATTAATAAAAAAAATATTTACATTCACAATAAAAGATAACACAAACAAATAATATATAATATTATATGATGAATAAAAATAAAAATCAAGCCTCATAAAAATGACAATTTTAAAAATAAACGTGTCATACAAAAATTTCGCTTAACAAGTACGAATACCCATTAAATTTATACCTTTACACATAACCCCATACTAAACAATTACAAATTCTATTTAACCATTTAAAAATTTTAAATAATTAATCCAAATTACAAAGATAAATCAGCCACTCCGCTTAAAGAGAGATTTATGTAATGCTTTCTCTACATTCATCAAACTTGTAAATCATCTTACTAAATTCTTTATTCCTATAACAAGTTATATATTAGTTAAACATGTATATCAGTAAAGCTGGTATAAAAATTCCTATTACTAACCTAACCCAAAATAATATTCTTGGCTCAACCTGATTCCATCGCACCTGATTTAGAAATCTCCCTCAATTGAAAATAAAACTAATAATTAAAAAAAAAGAATGATTAAAAATAAGCTAATCTCAAAATTGCACCATTTCAATATTTACCTCTTAGACAAAATAATATTCTTGGCTCACACCTTGTTACTCGCACCTGATTTAGAACTCTCCCTCAATTGAAAATAAAACTAATAATTAAAAAAAAAATGATTAAAAAAAAGCTAATCTCGAAATTGCACCAATTCAATATTTTCCTACTAATAATTTTATTATTTAATATAGAAAAATCTTTTATAACAACAGCCTACCCTTTTCAATAATATAATGATTCTTTATACCCCAATTTTTTTCATTTCTATGTTTATTTCATTTTACTTTCTATTGACTTTTTAAGGGTGAAGCACTTTTTATTTCTAAGTTCCTTATAATGTTTTTATTTTAATTTTACACACATTTTTATTATTACAATTTCTATTTATAATCACTTTCACAGTATCCCATTTTTAATTAAATAATTATTAGTTTGTGCAAGTGTTTTAAATATTTCTCATCACCATCCGTTTTATTATTCTTTATATTCATCCTTAGAATCTCCTTTGAATATTTAATCATTTTTGTTTAATTTTGTATATTCATATTTTAGAATCTTCTTTGAATGTTTAATGTTTAGTTGTTTTTGAGTTAGAGACTTAATCTTTAGTTGTTTTTTAGTTAGAGACTTAATATTTAGCTGTCTTGATGAAGTGTTTAGTCCGAAAGTTAGATCTTCTGAAATTTCTTAATTAATTTACTTAAAAAAAAGACTCAAACAATAGTTGTTTTGTTTTTGTTTTTAATTGAATTCATTATTTTAATAAATTTTAGATTTTAATGTAAATGTTATATTTATTTAAAAAAACAAACAAAAACCAAACAAGTTTAAATGATGGCCTTATAAATTTTTGTAGGCATTTATATTAAAGAAAAATTCATGGCAATCTCCAAAGGAGTTGTCTATAATGTGATTTTTTTGGAGATTCCGGTGACAGAATCCGCCCGAAGAAATCGAGATTAAATCTTGATTTGTTGCAGTTAAATTGGTTTTTTAACTGCATATTTGGATTCAGCACCCTGAAAAACCCGTGGAACGTTTTGACTGTGCATAAACTAACTATCAAACTTGCGCTTGTAAATGCTAACTACATCTAATAAGAGAGCCATGCTTACCTATACCGCCACTGACTTTCTAATCATTAATGTTATGTGAAGGGGATTCTAAAATGAATCGAATGTTTAAAGTGACATTCACATTAGAGATCTATTTCATGGAATGTGCTTTGCGTGATTTTATTCTTCATCATAGTTGATGCGTCCTATAAATTTAACATTCTCGCTATTCATTTGTTACTTATTCAAATTTGCAAAACATAGTATTTCAAAATAACTTAGTGTAAATTATATACTCATTACTTGAATACCTTAACATATCTTTTTTACAGATAAATAATAAAATTAATGAAAATACTATGACCGAAATTCTAACACATCTTTTAACATTCCATAAATACTAGTCATTTTACATTATCACCATGATAATAAGGAAAAAAATAATATAAATAAAAAAGTTAAAGTTTTAAATCACTTTTAAGGAAAGTAAATTTGATAAATTTATAGATGGTTTTAACATTAAAACTTCTGTTAACCCATTCTTGTAACATAGTTGAAGACATCTCGAATTTTGAGATAAGAAAATAAAATTTAAAATAATTATAAAGTATTTTTTATAATTACGAAAAGATTCGATGAATTTAGGATGGTCTTGATATTAGAATTTCAATAAAAAAAATTGTATAACATCCACTCATCTTGTAGCATAGGTGTGGCAACCTTTTTTTGTTATTTTTTTTTTTTTGGTAAAAGTCACTATGAATTGTAATTCATGTAAATATTGTGGAAATGTAAATAATGAATGGCCTAGAGGAGAGGACACATTAATTCAAAGGTTGGAGGAGTAGGAGTTGCTTGTGCTAAGAATAAATCTAAATTATTACATTTATTTTACCATTTGAAGTGGGGTATGGGTTTTTTTGAGCAAATTGGTGAGCCCATACAATCACGGTTTTCATGTAGCATGTTGTGTGGTCAACACATAAGAGAAAGGAAAAGGGTAAAAAGAAGAGAAGGAAGGAATTTTCTAGTATGTGTTGTGGTATGCATAAACATACAGACATGGGTTGTATCCAGGGGTATGCAAAGTTACATGGCATGGTATCGGAATGACAGAGAGCTCACAAAAGAAAAAGAAACATTATTGAATGAAAAAGGAATTTCGAGTGCAAGAATGGTAGGAAACATGGATATGCAAAGGATAAATGTTATTTCTAGGCAATGCTCTATGATTGGAACAATATTCGCACTGTTTTGCTCAGGCCACTAGTGTGTTCCTATGATTAGTTGACTAGTGAAAGTTTAGTGGAGAAAATGAATCACTTAGTAGTTGCCTTAGGGCTGATAAACAATATGAGTACTTGTTAGAAGGATAATAAACCACTTATGTGGTTGCTTAGTAAGATGATACAACACATGGATAGTGGTCTCTTGACTCTTGCATTGCTTACCTAGAAAAACTAGCTGATAAACCAACTATATAGTGTATTCATTCTCCTGGCACTAAATTGTATTTCAATGAGCCTTGGGTGAAGATGAGTAAGTTTTATTGGAATAAAGCATTATTGCGGTGCTTACTACTAGAGGCAAATTATAAACCACTTGGAAAGTGAATTCTTCTCCATGATTATTTGTTGACTATTGTTGGCGTGAATTCCGTTGAGCACTTAACTCCTTAGACTCAAAATCTGGCTCTAAGGTGGTCATTTGCAATAGAGATTACATTGTAACTGGGATATGGTTGTGTGGAGAGATAAAATCCCTCCCTCAATTACTAGTCATTCACGTAATGTAGATAAGTGTATTTACTTGCATAAATATATGTTACACAGAAAATAATGAATGTCATTTATATATGTTATAAAAATGTATGTAACAACATTGTTTATGGATGAATGTGTTTTTCTTGTTTTTTGATGATAAGATGTTCAAGTGAATGTTCCCATGGTTAGGAGGGACCTAATGATCATTGTGGTTACTGATACTTTCTTGAACTACAGAGTTAATTACATTGTTGTCTAGTTTCTTGATATGTTCACATGAATCTCACTGTGTATAATTTTCATCGTTTTATATTTTATGAATTTCATGGATGTCTATTACTTAAAGGTTGATGAAATTCAATAGATCATGTTGTGTATGGCATGATATAGCAATATAGTTGATAGATCATATTTGGGATCCATTATGTCATGTAATATGATATTTTTATATATGTATTTACAATGAAATGATAGTTATGGTTGAGCTTGATGCACTGCCTGGTTGTAGTTGTGATGAATAGATCCATTGATATTATTATGGCTATGTGTAAAGTCCAAAATGATTGCATTTGAATGAGGATTTCATTCTGATGGGCATTGGTGTTATGAGCAACACTTTATTTAGGAAAGACTGGAAAAGGTCACTTGACATTCATAAATTTTCTAAGCCATATAAGTTATTTGTGGGTTTTGTATCTAGGTTGGATATATTTCAGGCTTTTCGGTTGAATTTGGGAGTGTGGGCATTTGGTTAGATTATATCTATGCACTTTTCAAAATGTTTCAAATCTGAAATAGTTCAAATAGCTCAAGAAGGAGGACACATAAAGGTAATATACAAGGTGGGGCCAATTTGAATGATCAAAGTCGTGAAGCCAAATTCACTTTCAAAAAATTGTTCATACGAGTTGCCACAGTGGGATCCACCTGATGAATTATTGGCAAGAGGCATGACTACTTCACAATTGAAGGATGTATCAGAGATTTGAGCCATTTGAGGTAAATACATGATGATAAAGTTGGGAAAACACAGATGATGAGCAAGGATAGATGCACCTGTGGAGTAGTGTCAGTCTGACAGTTGACGGGTCTGAGTGGTTTTCCAAACTGAAAATCACAGTGCACATGGATATACTTTAATATTGGATATAAAGGAATTTGTTGTATTATATGAAGATATAGAGTCATTGAGACTCAATTGTGTGGTTGAGGTGGCAAGTTCCATGAATGTATGACCATGTCCGAGCGAATGTCATGTAGCTACTATAGTTGACATCATAAGGCCATATGGGTCTCATGAGGGTACTACGTGGTAGCATCTAGTTTATATGGCAATAATTAATTGGTCAATCTTTGAAAGGTTACAACTTTCAATATAGGAGTCTGATTGGGGTAAATTTTATATTTCCACAAAGCTCTCGTTGAGATGGATGCAATGGTTTGGTCCAAAGTTAATTCTGAAAGCTTTGGTGATATCTTTTTTGTTGTAATTATGTCTTCATAACGAGACCCTGGTAGTTGAGCTAGTTGAAAGTAACACTTTGTTGAAATAAAGAATTATTGAGAGGGGGAGTGGATCAATAATACTGAGCTTGTTAGGGATTTAAACGCAAATATTTGTTTCTTTTCACTACTGCCAGTTACTTGTGAGCGCAATCATAATAAAATATAAATGAACAAAAGAGAATCCATTCATTAATACACACAATCCTTTAAATGAGCAACACACCCATATTGACACAAGTTGTTTTTACATGGAAACACGACGGGAGAAAAATAACCAATTTTTTTTATTCTATAATGTAAATTAAGAACCTACTTAATTACATTAATTTTTTTGTGAGAATCCATTCATAGGAGGCCCTAACCCACTTTAGATAGCAATATTCCATTTTCCAAGAGTGATCAACCTATTATGAATGCAAGCCACTACCTGCTCTAGTTGTTGGTGTACTTTTTATACAATTTTCAAACTCGAAGCAAAGGCTAATACATATACATAGAAATATAATTATGATCTAATGTGATACCAACTCCTTCTCTTCAGCTCTACAACTCCCTTTCTTAACTAGATCTAGTCTCAACCCTCTGCTCTATTGTAAACATAGTTAACTCTTAGCACTTGACCCTCTGCTCCTCAAACACTCAACCTCCACACAAATACTACATTCACCCCCTTTCTCAAAGTAAATCATGTGTTTTGTTCCTCTACTACATGAAATTCAATGTTATCTCTCATGTACTCCTACTAGCTCTATTGTTTGTACTTGATAGTGTGCTTCAACATGGCACTATTTGTTATATTTACATCAAAACTACAACTTTGTTGCAACTATATTAAATATAAGAATGGGCTACCTGTAGATTCTCCATACTATAAATTTAATCTCAATATTCATTGCACACTAAACTATAACATTTATTGAATTCAGCCTGTGCGTATCACTTGGTTCTCCATTCCTCGTAAATTCCAACAGAGCTCAAAATGTGCATCAGGTATGTATCTTCTTCCTGCTCCAGCTGCAATACACCATCAAAGCTCATAAACTCATGGGTGTGAAGTCCTTGAGCTATATTACTCATTGAATTTCTCATGGAATTCAAGTAATTTTCAGAGGAGCCTTGCACCAACTCAATAAATATTTTACAATCGTCATCAATTAAATGGCAGAAACCTATTTGTGAACATCTACTTTCAACAACTTACTCATACATCCTCTGTATAATATGCATTAGAGTTTCTAACTCATCCATATTTTTAAAACGTAATTCACTACATGAGCTAAATCTTGGAAGCCTTGGTATCCATAACCTTTCTTTAAATACAATTTCACAAGAGTTACGTGCTTTTGGGCTTCCAAGCACTGGCTCACTAGGGTGGCTATTGATGGTGAGATGCAAACTCATTTCATTATTTAAACATATTCGTGTAGTGAATTTTTCTTTTGTATATAGCCTAAAGTCTTTTAAATTTTTGTCCATGAACATTTTGCTTCATTAAAATCTCGAAGGCCCTTAGCCATGAAAACTCATGAAACTCTCACAAAAGTAAGTCCCAGGTGTGCTTTTCAATATTTGATGTAACATCTAATGTGGAAAAATATCTATCGATTGTCTCTCATATTTTCTACTTACCACAAAATACTGAAACTTTATTCTTTTTACTTAACTCCTTATGAGCTTTGAAGCCTTTTGGAGTTCTAGGGTTCTAGGTTTTGTTCCCACTGCCCTCGTCTCAATGCTTACCTTGTAAAAATTTTAAATAAGCCTCTTGGTTTCTGGGACTTTTAGCGTTTTGTTCCCGCTACCCTTGACTCAATGATTATCCCATAACATTTATGAATAAGCCTCCATGATTTAAGGACTTCTGGGATTCCAGGGTTTCAGGATTCTCACTTCCCTAACTCAATGCAATCTCGTAGCATTTTTAAATAAGCCACTAGGCTTCTGAGACTTTCGGGGTTCTCGGGTTCTAAGACCTTACTTTGATTGATCATAAATTTTGATTAAGAGGGGTGTTTCCATGCTTCCACATGCCATTAGGAAGGTCATTCTAGGCACTATCCACATATGTCACTTTTAGGAGAAACTGATGAGATCTCTTGAGAAGTAATCTCCTGCAATGTCTGGGACTCCCCAACCATCATAGTCATCCTTTTATGGCTTCTCCACTAAGCCTACTACCATGATGATTCTCTATAAAACAATCCAACAACCGTGGGACTCCCCCTAAATAGAATGCTCATCATTGCCAAAATATGTTATCTATATCCTTAATGCTATTCCAATTGCCATCAACGCCAACATACCACATGCGACCAACCATTCAGACAATGCCAATTATGCAACAATATCCCCCTTTGCCATTGATGACAACAAAATAAGGTCCCCCTAAAATCATACATGGTTTTCTTCATCCTTCTCCTTTGAACTAGTAATCTTCTCCACTTTGTCATCAATGGAAAACGATCCTTTTGAAACATTGCAAACTACTCTTCAATTAATTCTTCAATTTGGGTATCTACCAATACTCATTACAATTGATTCATTCAAGAGGAGGAGTCACAACTCCTATCTGTTTTCAGAGATACACAAAGGTCTCTCTTGCAAGTGGCTTATTAAATATGACTACAAGGTATTATTTAGTGGCCACATACTCAAGACAAACATCACTAGCACCAATCTGTTCTCTTAAGAAGTGAAACTTGTCAACAATGTTCTTGGTATTTGAGTGCATGACTGTTGGGCATGGGATCCCTCGCAACAGGTTTTGGGGCTTAAAGCTTGAGTTTTGGTCAATTGTATTGTATGACTCCGTGAAGTGCCGGCGCAGAGCGCGAAAGTCTAGGATGAGTCATAGGATATTGTAATTTAATGTAAAGTCGTGTCGGCCTACCCATGGTCTGCAAACCATGGGATTGTATAAATAGAGTGAGGCTCTAAGTGTAATGATAGTTTAAGCTTAGAAAAGAAGAGATAGAATAGCAAAAGCAAAATCATGGCGAGCATAGATAGAGAGTTGAAGTGTACTAGTTCATAGTAGTATGAAGAGGCTTTGCAGCTGAGTGCGCAGAGCCCTAGTAGAGTCTGTAGCTGAGTGCGCAGACCCCTGCAACTGAGTATGGAGGGCGGAGTTGGGTCTGTAAGTGGGAGTGTACTTGAAAAGGAATACTAATAAAGATAAGTTTTCTTCGGAATATTGTGCATCTCTGTTTTTGTTTATCTTTATGCATCTATATTGTTTATGATTACGTGCACTTACCTAAATTTTGAATGAAGTAATAATAATATTGGGCTCTCACAATTTAAGTTAAGCACTAATATAATAGTGAAGTAAGAATAGAGATCAGCATAGTAATTTCTTCGCGCCCTTACAGAGGTGCACGGAGGTAGTGGCATAGGTCGCAAAGGATAGACAGCTGCACGGAGTAGTGCAAGCAAACAGGTTCAAACCACAAACCTCCAGAAACTTCATCAAGACATCGCTAGGGTGCAGAAACCTGGTTCTAGCAACCTCCCATATTACTTTGGGTGAGACCTCAGTCTGCGCCATGCGAACTGTTTCCGAAAGAGCTAGTAGTATCGGGATTTTCTTGGCTAAATCACTTCCGAACCTGGGTCAGGCCCCACTATGCGAACAAATGGTTTTGTTGTTGGGACCAGGATCTCCATAAGGGATGTATGATGTCTTTCCATTGGAACCCAACAAAGAAGAAAATTGAAGAGTGGTTGGATAAGAAGATTCACGAATTCGCAGCACAGGAAAAAAAAATCCATGAGTATCTAAGGAGCAATGGTTAGATCACTATTTGTACACTAAAATCCACAAGATTTTATTTGCATCTTTTCCATCTGAGCTGTATGAGTGGATCGCGAAGCTAGCAAACAACAAAGGAAGTTGTAGGCTCGATAAACCAATAGTGTGGACTCTAGAACTAGTGTGTAGACTAGAAGCTTCAGAAGATAAGAGAGCACGAGCTATGGACCACTGGCTCGATCGAATCATAGGAGGATTTATCATTGAGTTCGCGGTGGACATGATTGTCAGTTATAGCGAGGAAGAGCGACGCTTTCTCCAAGGACCGTGAGGTATGTATATTAACTCTTTGAATAACTCGATGAAGATGTTGCTATGTGAAAAGCGGGTTATGCGAATAAATTAATGTTTGGTGCTATGTGGAGCCGAAGGAGCTACAAAAGTGGAAGTAGTGAAGAATTAGAAAACAGTCCCTTAATTTCACCCTCACAAGAGAACGAGGATGAGCTTGTGAAAGTTTCTCTAAGAAGTGCGATCAGTTTGATAAGGCAACGGATTCCATGATTACCACCTCCACCCACACCGCCACCCACTTCACCTACCTCACCTCCATCTCCACCCACTCCATCTCCACCCACTCCATTTCCACCCACTCCACCTCCACCACCACCATGGTTTAGTGTGGCAAGCGCGACCAAATACCAGTATTAAGAGGAGTAGGGAATGAGGATCCAGACCAATTCTGGTTCATGGTAAAAGCAGTATGGGAAGCACAAGGTGTCATAGATGAAAACATTAAGAAGGTTGCATTAGTGAGCACACTGCAGGATCGTGAATTAATGTGGTGCATCAAGCACTCTGATGACTACCCAAACACAGGGATAGCAGAGATCTAGAATGTGTTGAATAGAGAATTTAGTAGGCAAAAATCAGAGAGGCAGTCAATCATCAGGTTTAAAGAAATCGCGATGCTCATGAGCATGACTCCTTGGGATCTGGATCAATGACTGAAGAGTACAATCCGTGAAGCCAATATGACGTTGAGAGATGCACAACATCGCACATGGTTTGTAGCATCTCTAACACCACACTTAAGGATGGTGCTGTCACAACATAAACTTTCCACTCAGGCCAAAGCATTGGAAATGGTGATGAGATTACATGAGACCCCAATACAAGACCCTAGGTTGGTAATTCAACAAATCCATGTGTTACTAAAGAATTTGTGTTCGTAAATGTAAATCTTATAGTATGATAGGGCACCGTGGCCAGAGGCATGCGAGGAAGTATGGTGCATAGAATGCAAAGGCAAGGGCCATGACAAGGATCACTGTCTAGTGCTTGCGAACTACTTGGTAGGAGGAGGGCCAATGTTGTGGAGAATGAAGGCACAGGCAAGGCCAAGTGTGACACCCACTTTATGGTGCGTGATCTATCAGATAGGAGGGAGACACATAATGGACCATTGTCATTTTCTACATAAATATATACAAACACCCAAACAATTGTTTTGTAATTTCTATAGGTCGGTAGGCCACGATGAGTGCACTTTCCGTAGTTGCAAGTTAATGATTGATCGAACCCTAACCTATAGGATGTAGACCGAAACGTGAGCCCTAAAACCAAATGTGGGGATGGCATGCATTGGATTTCAAGGGCGAGGTCGAGGACGAGGTGGAATGGGACAAGGAAGGGGCCACAGACAGTTAATTTGTTACAATTGTAGAGGACCAGGGAACTATGCCCGTGATTGTACCAACCTGAGGAGGATATCCTATTCGTATTGTGCTCAATTTGATCATGAAACAATAGAGTGTCCTATGTTGATCACAAAGATGTGCGAAAAAGGGGTATTCCAACCTCGCCTGACACATAATATACAAATGATGAGGTCTAAGCAATGTGAAGAGGACCTAATTGTAAACATGATGCTCAAAAGTGATATAGCCATGGGAGAAGATATGGGAAAATAGGCAGAGGAAAGTACATGGGTTCACAAGGATCTTCCGAAGGAACCCAAGTTTGGCTTAGAATACGCAAAGGAGACATTTATGGAAGCTAAGAAGAGCTTTGCGGAGGCCTCCACTTTAGGTAGAAAGGATCAACCAAATCCAAGATTGGATCTTTCTGGAGACATGTATGAAATTGATGCATGACAACAAGGTGGTTAAAGGACTACATGAACTGATCAGTAGGTGTGTGGGGTCAGGGGAACTACATGTCGTCTGGAAATTGGGGAAGCATGCATTGCACACTGGAAGGGAAATGAGGTTGATTGCATAGATTTGGGAATATGAAATGGATCAGGTAATCCTAGATCTGGGTTCGGACGCAAATGTATTACTGAAGCAAACATGGGATCGCATGGGGAGGCCCATGTTACAGTGGTCCCCTATTCGGTTACAAATGGTGAACCAATAGAAGATTTTGCCCATGGGGAGGTTGCAAGGGGTAACATTTGATATTGAAGGTGCGAGCACGCAGGCAAATTTTGAAGTAATAGAAAATGTCGATGACAACAATCCCTATCCCACATTCTTAGGAATAGAGTGGGCCATCGATATGAATGGAGTCATTAATCTGAAGAAGCACAAAATGATCTTCAAGAAAAAGTCACTATGCATATTAGTCCCACTGGACCTCGCCGAAGGAGCATACTACACTGATCTAGTGCACGATGATGAAAGTGACGATGATCTTGATTGTATTTACTAGATAACTATACGAGACCAGTATTGGGTGAATCCAACTATAGATGGGAACATCTTGTGGGAGCGCGAAAGCTCCTATACTTCGGATTCAGACAAAGAATTACAGCAATGGCATAATGAGTTGCACGAGGTGACAACGCTGAATTGCAACATGATGATTAGATCACTATGTTGCATGAAAATAGAGGCAAGAGAGCTACTAACATATGATGGATTAACAGCAGTAGATGGATTCCTGAGCCAATTCGAAAATGCAATCCCGGAAGAACAACGGTTTGATGCGTTGAAGTTGGCACTGAGCGCAACACCCGCATGATGGTGGGATACATATCAAGGAAATTTTGAGGATTGTCGTACATGTAGAAGGATGATGTGCCTATGATTTGGAAACCACTAGCTTCGAATAAAAGTTGGTCAGCGAGTACAGAACAACTTGCATGCCCACCTGTCTTGATGGGTACATACATGTGCTGTGCAGTTCACAGAAGAACACACCAAATTCAGGATAAAAAAATTAGAACATGACATAGCAGCAGGAGAGGTGACATGCACCACAAACATTCCACGTAGAAGCATTCAAGAAGGTATGCGGAATACTATCAGGGTTCACCAGGCGAGACGAACTGATTGGGACCTACATGTAGCAGTGATTCGATGGGCCTATAAGGCCATGTGTAAAAACCTGAGCACAAAGATCATTCCGAAGTTGACGAGTAGAGTCGAGACCATAGTTTTGAAGGAAAGGAATCCTCATGCAATAGCTCCAATAGTTGGGATGGTATGTGAGGACCAGGACAAAGGAATTATGCAGCTACACTAGGATGAACATATGTAGATCCAGGAAGCCGTTCGGTGAGGGAACCTTAAACATAATGAAGTCGAGGAAGATCAGGTACGACTGAGGAAGAAAAGAATGTTAATGGAAGTGAAGATCAAAAAACTAGAAAAAAAAATCGCGCAAGCATGTCGTGTAGATAAACTAAGAATAACAGGATGATATGGGTAGCCATACTATTGCGTTAGAAGATTGTGGCTGAGCATTTGTGACTCTGCTACCATGGCTACAGCCACACCTTACCAGAAATAGTAACTAGGGGAGCACACCACATAAGGAAGAACGCGCGGTGTTGATTGCCGTGAGGATAATTGAGGAGTGCCAATGGACTATGGTGGAAGGTGAATTGAAGTCTCGCATAGGTGGTTCGCTCACCTTACTAGCTGGAGGGAGCATATTCTCAGTGCTCCGAGCAGTTGAAAGAGAACGCGGGACTATAAAAGAATCTATGGGAGAGTTACGTGATAAGGAGGTTGCATGCAAGATCGACATGTCACAAGGGTCGCACCACGTAGAGGGGAACGCACTGTCATGTGGGTAGGCTGGGAAATGACCGTTGGTGTCACTGTTCATGATAAGATGGCCAGTTTAATGAAAAGATGAGTGCGTGACGGGCAATTAAGACATGAAGTCAAAAATGGATTTGGGATGATCTATCACCAATCTAACATTAATGGGTCAAATATGGGGGGAATGGTTGAACTTGAATTGAAAAAGAACTATAAATCACAAGTGGCTATTCAGTTGTTGTCTTATCAAGTGGGTATGGACCTTACGAATTTGGAGGCTTTGAAAGCAAGTTCAGTATTTGAGACATTTCCGAAGGAGACACGGGACTTCTTAAATAGAATGATGTCAACAACAAAGGAGGCCACGGAGAGCCCTACGCTGCAGGTGGGGGATACCTCAAAAATTTCAAAATTGCACCCAACACTAAGGCCCAAAACGGATCCACAGGCAGTAGGACCAATCTGCATGTCTCTTCAAAATCTGTAGTTTTATAAACTTTCTATGGAAGACAAGGGCAAGACTATTAATATTGAGATAGATGATGAGGAGGAGGACCTCCACACTTTCATAGAAGATATCAAGGCAGATGAAGAAATGGGGGAAGACATTCAGTCGGTGCACACTACAACAAAATTTCCCAAGTATGTCCTTCCAAAGAAAAGGAAAGCAAAAATACCCAAGGATTTGGATGCCATTAAGAGCGCACTCCAAACCACCTTCTTCTAGATGGAATTCTATTTGAAGGTTCGGTTCTAGGCTGTGTGCCCACAATGAAATTTGAAGATTGGGACCTCACAAATAGCAAAAAGTTCCCACATTTGGAGACTAGCAAACTCATGAAACAGAGAAAGGAGAGGTTCGTTACAACACTAGAACCACGGAAATGGTTGCACGGTGTGGAGGAGGCTAGGCTACTCCACCTACTATGGATTCCACACTTTCATCAGGCACTGACCACGATCTCTGTCATCAGGAAACAATGTTTCCTGGTGCACGATGGGTACTTGTGGCTCGAGGAGCCTATTCCCATCACGACGCAACTTATTCATAGGATTTCTTAGCTTCCTTGTACAGGAAGGGACCCCACAGAAATAACTGGAAAAAGAAGACATTTGGCGCTTGCAAAGGTCATGAAGAATAAATACAAGTTGGAAAAGAAGCAGAGAGGCTACATAATTAGTAGCATTCATGACAAAGGGGTGCATGTAGCCACCCAGCTACTATTTGGGAAGGTGATGAGAAAATGCCATGGCAACGAGGTACCAACGACAGTCGTCACGGTGGCCGAACAATGTGCGAAGGAGGTCCAATTTAACTAGGCCAAATTCCTCTGTCAGGAATTCCTAACCAACTACAAAGAAGCTTATGAGTAGGGAAAGACCTTCCATTACACGTGCTTGCTCTTGTCTATCTTATTGGTGACAGGGGAATTGCCTAAGGACATTTAGTTCCCTCCCCTTGAACAAGACTTGCTAGAGGTGGAAAAATACAAGTCGCTCTGGGCGACGAAGGATGCCACACGAATTTGTAAGAATGAGATCTTTTGGGTGCTCATGGAGGCGAGCATCCATATGTGGATCAACAAAAGGCCACGCCTATCCCCCACATTGTACGCTAGTCTATGGAGCTTTGCGCACTTCAAGGTGGATGTGCATAATGTTTATATCAAGGAAAGTAAGGATCCAACACAGAATTCGACGCAAGTTCGTTTCGTCACGATTGATAATGCCATTTTCACTGTGATAGACTCATGGCCACCTGAGTGGCATGCCCCGAATATGGTAGCATGTGATAAGACAATGATACAAAAATAGAGGGATACCACCAAGCTACTGGAATAGAAGCAGAACGAGTCATTGGACGATGATGTAAGGGCTTCCCAAGAGGTAGAGAAGGCCATCGTAGAGCAAACCAAGGCCATCAAAAAAGCAGCATCATCAGCAGCAATAGGGCCAACTCGACGCAGGAGGAATGAGGCTTGAACCTGACCACAAGACAGGGGATAGAGGACATGGGAGAAAGCGCAGACCCAAGCATGATGTCTACACAACTGAATCTATCACGTGGAGCCAAACGAATAGGCCCATGGAAGAAGACCAAGGCTTCCAAACTAGATGGTGAACCCATTACACTAAGAGAGGGTGACCTATACTACGTTGGCAACACAGCTTGTGAGGTCACCATGGAAGTGCTCTAGGAAGCGATGATGGAGTAGTACAATGTGTTGGGGGCCCTCTCTGCGTAGCTGCCGGAACTTCAGGTGTGACTTCCACAAGAAGGAACAATAGCCACATATGGTGCCATAGGTACATTGGCAACAGAGCCGTTGCTACGGGCCAAAATGGCTAACACCATCATGCTGCTCGAAGGAGTACTCACAACGCACAACATGGAGGATATAGCCATGGGCAGCCGGATCAAGGGACTCGGCCTAAACTTGGCTGCCCTTCTGCAAGACATATTATACCAACTACAGGATAGAGTGACAATAGAACTCTGTCCTAGGGAAGGAAGTAGAGGTACAAATGCTCAACGAATAGCGAATCAACATTGAGTAGCTTAGTCTACAACACGATGAAGCGTTGGCACAGAATCCACAGCTGGAGCAGATAGTAGAGGAAACATGTCACTGTGCTCTAGAGTTAGAAATTGTGATAGACCTACTAGTTGGAGTGTGAATTCACAGGTTAGCTAGTTGATTTCATGAGTCAAAGGAGGAAGCAACGAGGATACATCTGGACCTTAACCTTTAGATTGCTGAACTATGATTAAAGGCGTAGTCATCCACACCCTCGGAAGTTAACAAATAGCACGCTAGCACTATCTAAAAGGGGCTAGAAGAAATAGGACAGGTAGTGCAAGACTGTACTATGATGTTGGAAGAATCCCTCGTGGTCGTCACTTCCTTACAAGAGGACCCCACCATACAGTGCTTGGAAATAGAACCGCAGGAGCTTCAAGTGTAGTATTATAGTGTGCATGAAATGGCATAGACAGTTGTCTTAACCCAGCGGTTGGTGAAGCTACGATAAGCGAAGGCATTGAAGGAACAGGTGGATGCCGCACAACAAAAAGAGGGAGTACTTAAAGTGCACGTCCAAATATGGATTGATGAGGCTTTCCACATCACTGCCGATATCAAAGGGAAGATTGCACAAATGAAGGTGATGCATA
Organism: Pinus taeda; assembly: GCA_000404065.3. NCBI lineage: Eukaryota > Viridiplantae > Streptophyta > Pinopsida > Pinales > Pinaceae > Pinus > Pinus taeda. Next base: position 25,643 of record APFE031178518.1, on the reverse strand, counting down.
CCTTAAGACAAGGATCTACCCCTGGCAGCGAGCATTTGACCGAAAGAGTATAGGAGATTCAATGGACAACAAAATAGTGCACTGTGGATCTTCAAACAGCACAGGCATAGTTGGAGGGGCTCCGTGCTAAGATCATCGCACCAAGAGAGTGACTTGGGATGAGTCACGATGATTGTGGTGGGGGCCTGTTGAGCATGGGATCCCCCGCGACAGGTTTTGGGGCTTAAAGCCCCAGTTTTGGTCAATTGTATTGTGGTACTCCTAGAAGTGCAGGCATGGAGCATGAAAGTCTAGGATGAGTCATAGGATATTGTAATTTAATGTAAAGTTGTGTTGACCTACCCATGGTCCACGAACCATGGGATTGTATAAATAGAGCGAGTCTCTAAGTGTAAAGATAGTTTAAGCTTAGAAAAGAATAGATAGAATAAAAAAGGCATGGTAAGAGAATAGAGTGAGAGTTGAAGTGTACTGGGTCATAGTAGTAGGAAGAGGCTCTGCAGCTGAGTGCGCAGAGGCCTAGTAGAGTCCACAACTAAGTGCACAGACCCCTGCAGTTGAGTGCAGAAGGTGGAGTTAGTTTTGTAAGTGGGATTGTAGTTGAAAAGGAATACTAATAAAGATAAGTTTGATTTCAAATGTTGTGGATCTATGTTTCTGTTTATCTTTACGCATCTATGTTGTTTATGATTACGTGCGCTTACTTGAATGTTGAATGAAGTAATAAGAATATTGGGCCCTCACAATTTAAGTTAAGCACTAATATAATAGTGCCGTACGAATATAGATTAGGATAGTACTTTCTTCACGCCCTTACAAAGGTGCACAGAGGTAGTGGCATAGGTTGGGAAGGATAGACAGTTGTGCGGAGTAGCGCAAGTGCATAGGTTTGGACCATGAACCTCTAGAAACTTCATCAAGACATCCATATGGTCTGGAAACCTGGTTCCAGCACCCTCCCATACTACTTTGGGTGAGACCTCAGTCTGTGCCCTACAAACTATTGTTGAAAGGGCCAGTAATACCGAGATTTTCTTGGCTAAATCACTTCCAAAATTGGGTCAGGCCCCACTAAGAGAACAATGACATTATTCTTAGAGATATTGATAGCACTACTGTTTTCACACATGATTGGAATTGGGTCAGTCAATTCTACCTTATTGTCTTTTAAGGTTTGCTTCATCCAGAGCATTTGTGAGCCGAAAGTGGTAGCTACAATATATTTTTCTTTGGTGGTTGATAAATAAATAGAGTATTGTTTCTTGCTAACCCAGGGCACTAAGTAGTTTCCTAAAAACAACATTGCATCTTAGGTGCTCTTCCTATCATCAATACTTCCTACCCAATCAATGTTAGTATAGGCCTTTATTCTAAACTCTCTGCACCTATCATACCACAACTCATAATCAGATGTGCCCTACAAGTATTTGAAGATCCTTTTCACAGCAAGGACATGACCTTCACAGGGGTAGGCCTGAAATTTGGCTACCAGGCCTACTGCTTGCATGATATCTAGTCTATATGTTGTGAGATATAGTAGGCTTACTATCATCGATTTGTAGACAATCTTATTAACCAACGCTATTTCATCTTCATTGCATTACTTATAGTCCGTAACCATGGGGGTGTTATCTGACTTGCAAACTTCCAATCCATATTTCTTCAGAGTTTCTCGCAGGTATTTAGATTGGGAGATAACTACCCCATCTTTTGATTGATAACTTTTCAATCATGGACATCTTAGACTATTTCTACATAAAATTTTCAAATTGAAGTCCCAATTGGTCCATATCGCTACTAAAGATTATGTCATCCACATACACTAGCACAACTAGTAGGTGGTCATCTTGAGATTTTATATACATATTGTTATGTAGAGTGCCCCTCTTAAAGCCTTGATGTTGAAGTTATCTATCTAGTCTTTCATACTAGGCCCTTGGGGCTTATTTGAGACCATATAAGTCCTTTCTCAATTTGCATAAAAAGGTTTCATTTTCGGTGACCATGGGCCCTTCTAGATACTCAATACAAACTTCTTCTTTGATATCTCCATTGAGAGATTCCAACTTCACATCCATTTGATAGACTTTGATATTTTTATAACTAGAAAAAGAAAGAAAGATTATGATAGATTCTAGTGTTGTTACATGTACAAGGTTTATTCAAAATCTATGCCTCTGTTTGGGCATTACCTTTGCAAAATAAGTAAGCCTTGTTCCTAACCACTTGTCCTTGTTCATTTAGCTTATTTTTGAATACCCATTTGGTTCCTATGAAATATTTCTCTTTGGGTCTTCGAACAAGCTCCCAAGTTTTATTCTTCTCAATTTGATCTATCTCTCCATCCATTCCCTTTATCCAAGATTTATCCTCATTTTCCTCACTAAGATCCTTGGCCTCAATTTTAGATAGCAGAGCTAGGTTTTCATAGCTTGGTCTACTAAGGAGACTTATCCTAGTTTTAATCCCAAGTATTTGATCACCAATAATTTGACTATATAGATTTTTTAGGGAGTTTTGGACCTTGGTATTGTACTTATTTCTTCATCTTCATAATCTTCCTCAGTTTCTACTTGATCTGCAAGTATGGTGGCTGAGATATTTTATCCATCTAAGTTCATCTTTCCTTTATAATACTTTGATTTAAGCATTACTTAATCCACTACTATATGAATTCAATCCTTAACTCCCTTTGTTCTTTTGTTGTTTCACTTATATCCTTTACTTTGGGTTGAGTACCCAAGAAATATGCCCTCTTCAGCATGCGAATAAAATTTTCTAGGATTTTTATCATTCTTCTCGATAAAGCATTTGCTACCAAACACCTTGTAGTGTTTTATTGATGTAGGTATCCCATTCGACAAATCGTAGGGATTTTTATCACTATCAGGCAAGATTTGCATTCTATTTGATAGGTACACTGCTACTTTTGTTTCTTCTCTAAAAAAGGTGTGTAATACATCTGGTTCATGCAACGTACCTTTGGAAATCACCCAGATTTTTTTTTCTTTCTACCAACTATTCCATTTTGTTGTGGAGTTTTGGTCATAGAATACTTCCTCCTTATGCCATGCTCTTCATAGAATTCTTAAAACTCTCTTGAAGTGTAGTCTCCTCCTTTGTCTAATCATAAGAATTGGATCTTTAGATATTTATCATTTTCTACATGAGCTTTAAATGTCTTAAAATTTTTAAGCACTTATGATTTCTCTTTTAAGAGAATGATCCATAAATGTCTGGTAAATCATCGATAGGAAAAATAAAATAAATCTATCCTCTTTGGCTTTCTGTTCTGGTTGAGCTACAAATATCCATGTGGATAAACTCTTGTGGTCTAGATGAAGATAATTCCTTTATCTTGAAATGAGTCATATTTTGCTTACCAAATTGACAATAATTGCATATTGAATTATCAGGCTTTGACAGTCTTGAAAATCCTCTCACAGCTCCCACTACAAGGAAATGACCTTCTAGCGGAAGATTTTATGAAATCCCATATAAAAGTAGCCAAAATATCCATTTGTAGTGGAGGTCACTAGCGGAGGTGGGGGAGTGGATATTTTAGAAGATGTTTTTTGGACGGTTTATAAAATATACAAATGCACCGGTGCTTTACTAAACATACAACCATCAATGCTCCATATAACATGGTGCACTGTGGAAAATTTGTATTTATAAAATAAAAAAAACATGGTGCACTAAATCACACAATGCACTAGTTCTTTAATTAGAGATAACATCGGTGCCCTCCATGTAGAAAAATGACCATATGCATGCCACTAAGGAGATCGAGTGAAATTTTAAAATTCAGAAAAATGTGGTGCTATTTTCCAACAATGCTCCATTGCAGTAAATGTACTAAAATGCCCCGAGGCTTCTTCTAAAGAGCACTGCTAGGCATTTTTTAATTTCTAAAAATAGAGTAGTATTATAGTAAAACCAAAACATCAGTGTAGTACATTTATATAAATCTCCCAGGGTGTTTCACGAAATGCACCGTGATATTTTTCAATTTAAAAAAATGCAATGCTTTTGGATATATCCCACCCCCATGCAACTAATTAAGCGCATTGAAGGATCATCAAGAAAAAAAACCCTTCAGATTATAATTTCCATTTTTATCATCTACATTGTGGAAGATATTTGAAGCACCAGTGGCACTCTTTCCACATGTAAGCTCCTTGACGTTTGTGCTTTTGTTGCTCACCATCTTTCTGTACCATGCTCACTATTTGAGTTTCCATTTTTTTGAAACGATGTTAATTTTTTTTCTCCATTATGTGTCCAAAATGTCTCCCCGATCACCAAATTTCCAGGTAATGTCTATGTTTGTAAATTTACATGGTGCACCACTGTTGTAGATTGTACGTTGGTGCATCAAACTAGGTGTGTTTATATTTACCAAAAGTATCACAAAAATAATATTTAAAGATATAGTTGTAGCTTGGTGCATTTGTTAACCTGAATGTTCCATACAAGTGTGAAAAGAATATACATGTTCACTGGTGCACAAGTGTGTCGCACCACTATCAAAATTTAAATTTATGAACCAACAACAGTGCATCATACTTATGTGTGCACCGATAGGGGTGCAATTGTATTTGAAAATGCACTGGTGCTAGTGCATGACTTTGTTTTTTTCACATTGGAGTTTATTTTTTTTTAATTGAAATTTATGTTTCCATACTTTTAAATACATGTTTCATTTAATAAAAAAAATATTTTATGTATGAGATTGATGTATTTTATCTGTTGATCATGTAGCAGAGACATCAATAGAGGGATAAGTAGAAGAAGCATGTGTAACAGGTACACCCATACAAAATGGTCTCAACATGGCAGGCCAAATAGAGGGACATGGATTTATACCCTTGCCCTATTAATGCAGCGACTTGAGTTCTCTTGAGGAATGTAGGCCTCCTTAATTACTATGAAGAGGCTACATCCTTGAAGGCATGCTTTGTTTTATTGCCACATCTGATCCATCGTTGGAGTTCCAAAGAGTAGGATTTTCGTGTTAGTCCTACGGTGTGGTATAGGCTCACTGAGGAGGACATATACTTTATCACTGGCCTATTCAAGAGAGGGGAGGATTTTCCCAAATTTCGTAACGTACCCCATGGTGTTACAAATAAGAGTCAGCTCACATACATTCAAAGATATGTCGGGTATCATGTGGTCAGTCCATTAAATTTTCAAATCCGTGGTCGACACATAAATATTTATTATTTCGTTGCAGAAGAGATTAGGTGCCTCTCGTTATTAGTCACAACCATTACACACTCTAGTGGTGATGGAAAGTGCATTGGTTTCCCTCTTTTGTAATATGTTTATTATTTGATTCAGATGCCATGTTGCATCATATGGTCAACCATTCTTTTGACATAGTTTTTCATGGCTTTCGATAAATTTCGTGCACTTAGAGATGGAAGGGAGACCTTCCCTTTCATTTACAAGCTTTTTTTATTATATTTTTAGATCTTTCCATAGATGAGCCCTACATTTGATCGTCACCCTCCTAGGATTATCACTAAGATACATATGTGCATGTGGGAGAAAATGATGCGCAAGAGGGTCCTGTCAAAGTTTCTGGCAAGGAATTCTACCAAGGCACTCACGCTACTATGTAGTGAGGGGATGACCATGCGCTTGTCATGTTGGTATTTCCATACACAGGGATTGATTGGAGAGGGTGTCCCAACATCTTATTTTTAATGACTCTACCTCTAGATGATAGAGATAATATTAGTGTTTTCTTTAAATTAATCTAGGTTCATTTTCTTGTTTTAATTAGTTAGAATAAATTTATTCGAGCATGTTATTTAACTTGTTTTATTAAATTGTTTAATAAAAGTGTCTAATTATTTTTTTGTACTATATATTTTATAGACATCAACAAAAACAATGCGGACATGCCTTCTCCCCTATTGGATGTGAGAGGAGATGAGAAGATGGCCAAGGCCCAAGAAGGTGAGGCGCATCCTTAGGGGGGACATGGGCATCCAGGGCCGTAGGGCTGGTCTACGAGTTTGTATGGAATACTGTGATAGATTGGCTAGAGTTTTAATTGATATGGGAATCCATCCTATGAGGTCCCACGATATCCTCACAGATCCTAGTTTTGTGGGTCTGTACAAGGACTTTCTATAGGAGTTGATGTCTCTTATGCGACATATCATCAGAGCTAGTGGGGTACTGACAACGAGGATGGAGGTAGGCCACCATCATGTAGTCATAGATACATCAGATGAGGGTGGTAATGATGATGATCAGGCTTATGCTCATGATCATGATGATGTGGGTGGCGACCATAATGCTTTTGGTAGTAGCACCCCACTCGATCATGGTTGTTAGTGTATCAGTGATCCATCTGGTAATACACCTCTTTAATCACCTGATTATGAGATGCCGGAGCTAGAGGATGTGCCTCATTTTTCTCTTGAGAGAGAATACTAACCACCTTGTCCTCCACCTCAGAGTTCACCATAACACGTTGATGGTGCAGAAGTAGTTGACCATCAATCGTCTCCTATTGCAGGCTAGCTTGGAACTATGTATGTTTTATCAAATATTTGATTGCACTTATTTGACTTGATCTATTTATTTGACTTGTTTATCTATGTATATATATATATATATATATGGTGTTTTTTTTGTTCATGTTTATGTACTTAATTTATATGTTGGTGTTGATGTGTATATTGTTAGGTCATGTTATATATATCGATTTAACGTGCTTGCAAATATATGTTCCTGTGATAGCAATTATTTGACATGTGATTTATATTAATTTGAGGATGTATGCGGTGATGATGTTAGATTACAATGTTTTTGTTTTGTTACATGTGATCACGATAATGATCCCTTATTAGATTATAAGATTTTTGTGCTAGATAATGAATTTTATACATGTTAGAGGTGTATATAATTAGATGGTGGTAGTGAATTCGAATGTGTATCTTAGAAGATGTTTATGATTGTTAGATGGTTAGCATCATGGTGTTTATTTTTATTAAATAATATTTATCATAGATTATGCATTGATGAACTTATATCAAACTTTCATATATGAATTTGCATGCAAAATGACTCATTTAAAAAAATATACAAAGATATTTTTATAAATTACAAAGTTTAGCATGGCCAAAACTATGATTGTAAAATTACAACAAATATCTTTCTATTTCTTAGATAGTTCATTGATATTCAATCTAACTTAATTAGTAAAATATTTCAATACCAACAAGGAAAAAATATTAAAGGTAAAATAATTTAGTTAGTTCTTAATAAGATGAAAATGTGTAACTTATTCAATTTTTAATATAAAATATTATTAGTAACAAATTAATCAAAAATACAATTTAACTAGTTCAATATTCGTTTATAAAATTCAATATATTGTTAAAATTAAAAAAGTAAAGACACATTTGTGTACAACCTGCAACGTAGATCCATCTTAGCTTTGGATGTAAATCTTTGAGAGGGATCAAATATGATCTTGCCATGTAAATGTCTTTTAAAGTGAAAATATATTTAATCCCACTGGGTGCTTGGTAGATCCAGAGTTAAGATGGATCTAGGTTGGTATAACATATATGTGCTTGAAATTGAAATATTTTATTTACAATTCATGTTCTCCACATTAAAGTGTTAAAATATTCCAAGTCATAATTTTTTCGTGTATGTATATATTTAATTATTTTAATTATTAATATTTTCTAAAATACTACACATCAAATCCATATTAAAAAATTGAAAATTTTGCAAATATCCCTCACACATTGAATTAAAAACAACTATTTGTGGAATAACAATTCTCTCAATCTTTCTCACTAAAGTGAAAATATAAGAAAATTTTCGATTTAAATTACTTATTTAAAGTATTTATAAAATTATGTTATTTAATATGGACATTGAAATAGTTTACTTATGGTTAGTAAAAAAAAATTTGTTATAAATATATTCTTGTTTTAAATATTACATGTAAATGGAACATAGAATGAATTACACAATGTAATATCAATAATACTATTTCTTGTCATGTGAAAAAATTACATTTTTTCCTTGTAGAAAAAAGTCAATTAGATTTTTTTACTCATTACTTCTTCATAATACAAGCTAAATTAATTTTGTATACTTTTGGTACATTATATATCTATATAAAGTTATATAAGATTAAGGTGTAAATTAAAGTATTGTAATTATGGGCAACATTAATTTATTTTCTTATTACTATTTTTAATTTGTTAGTTTCAATTATTATTTTACAATTGTTAAATGTAACATTATGTGACAACAACTCTACCATATTGAGTTGTAGAGCACCTCTTAGTGCAATTAATTTAGATTTAATACAACTTAAAAAATTCTGCTTTTTATAAAATTTATTTTATTACTAAAGTTATGAGGTTTTCAAGAAGTTAAAATTTATCTTTTTATAAAACAACAAATAACAAATATAATAACATAATCATATACAATAATAACAATAGAAATAGAATGTAAATAGAAATATAATAGTAAGATACAAAGATATTAATAGTGGGATGCATTGGTTCCCTAGAGGACGATAGACTTTTTTTTCTGTAGATAATCTTTGATGCTATTTTGGTTCTTTATTTGCTATTGTAATAGCTTGAATTTAACTCTTTTTAATAATAAATATGAGTTAAATAATATAGTTTAAATAATACAAATTATTAAATTATCACGAGATATTCACTAAAATTCATGTTTTTCATATTTCTCCTAGCTAATATTACATCATGCTCCCAATGATAAAGACATGTCTACTTTAAATAATTTAGTTACAAATACATAAAAAATATATATCTATTTTACATGGTCTAAAAAGGAAAAAAAGTGCATCACCAAGTCTATTTCAAACTCAAACAAATGCCTCTTAATCGCCATCACAAATGTGGTGCACTTGGTATGTTATGCTTGCACTGGTGCGATCATACTTACTCAATGAACTGCTTAAATAATATTTAAAAATATAGCTATATCGGTGCATTAGAGAATGTGAACGTTTTCTCCTGGTGCAACAATGTTATACATGCACCACTGTGCAAAATTGTGAAGCACCGCTACGAATAGTTATATTTGTGAACCAACAATGGTGTGTCATAGGTATGTGTGCACCATCTACAGTGCGTTTGTGTTTAACAGTGGGCCAAAGACGGTGCATGACTGTGTTTTTGGCACACAAATGATTTTTTTTAATCAAAAGTTATGTTTCCATATTAATAAATGCATTTTTCATTTAATAAAAGAAAATGTATTTTATGTATGAGACTGATGCATTTTATATGTCAATCATGTAGCAGAGATGTAAGTAGAGGGAGCAACAACAGGAGTGAGAGAAAATGGAAGACTCATACAATATGGTCTGACCATGCGAAGCCAGAGAAAGGGAGAATGTATAATTTTTTCCTTACACTACACAATCTAGGTGCATTACTTAGATCTTAGATGTCCATGCTACAAACTGCCATGGCATCATCGATTTCAGAAATGGAGCTTTGAAAAGTTTATACTTTGTTAAACGCTGTCAGTTCAAATGTTAAAATAAGAGTGAAATTCCAATGCAGTGGTACGGATAAATGATATCATATTAGGGTTTCATGGGTCTTATCAGTCACACACCAAACACCATAAAAACTTACAGACATTCCTTTCACGCCACTGGCGTATCGTACAATTGATGCCTATCAAACCAATCACATGATGTATATGGATTAGGATCATGACTTTCAATGACATGATGTATATGGATTGGGCTCGTGACCTTCAACGATCATTTTAGGTACGATATATTTTAATAATATATCAGACGCAACACCTTATTATGTAGCCTTATCACTTATTATGTCTATTTTAAGTAATTTACTTATAAATACATAAAATATTTATTTATTTTACATAATCTAAATAGGAAAGAAAAAATCATTACCAAATTTATTCGTAAGTCAAACAAATGCCTCTTAATCCCCATCACATTATTTATCATTTAATTATCATCCATAAAATATTTATTAATTCAACTTTTATTTATAATTACGATTGAAAAGAAAAGTCAAA
>APFE031178518.1:0-11853 GCA_000404065.3 Pinus taeda | reverse complement strand
AATTTTACTGTTTATTTACTAATAAAAACTCTTACAGTTCCTGTTAGGGTTTAGTTAAAAGAGAGATCATTTGCAAGAGAGACATAGAGAACTATAGAGCTAAAAAATGTTTTGGATCTGCCAAAAGATTGGAGATTGAAAGGCATGGTGAGTCACCAACTTAATAACAAAATCTAATAAATTTTAATTTGAAAAAGTTTACAATTTTGTTAGATTTGTTTCACAATTTAGAAAAAAAAATTAGAAAAACTTGTGATATAAAAAATTACTTGTAAATTTTATTCAAATTGTGACAATCTGCTTTCATATTTAACATTTAGTTAAAAATTCAAAAAAAAAAAGAAAAGAAAAAAAAATCAATACTTACCTTAAACATTTGCTTCTTTCTGCAGAATTTCACCTTAGGGTTTCACTTCTTCTACCACTCCAAATTATGGTTTTTTAATTCAGAGATTTTAGATCTAATGGATTTGTGTATTTACTATATATATGGTGTTTGACATGTAAAGTAGGGAAATATATTATTAAATTAGATCGAAAGCCTATCAACCCTCTCTGTTTTTTTTAAATGACTATATATTTTGAAGTTTGTCTTCTATAATATATTGCATTGAAGCTCACTGTGTAATACAATGCACTAACATATTATGACACTCTCTATTTCGTCCATTCCATTCATCGTTGCGCTTGGTGTAATATAACACACTAGCGTGCATCTTCCAAATAATACAGTTAAATCATTTCAATGCATTTATCCTTACAAATCACACTATAATAATTTAAAATTAATTTTCATAATAGCGCTGAACAGTTAAACAACCAATGTTTTTAATATTTGAAATGCACTAGTGTGTTTATAATAAACATATTGGTTACATGAGCTTTTTTGGTTTAATATTATTTGATTTGTTTGTAAAGTATATTTAATGGATCCTATATTTAATTCTACAATCTGTATACTGATAAAAAAGTGTATGATCACATATCAAGTAACAAAAATACTAATTGGCACAACAATAGCACATCAAAAAAAGTAGAGAAGGCAAATTCTTTGTAAATTCTTTACAAAATTAATATGTTTGAGATATATGTAAGTTTAACTAATATGTATTTGTTACTGTATGTCATGAAGAGAAGAAAAATGAACATGTTCAATAAGATTATTTCCAACTTAAGAGTACAAGAGCGTAAAAGGTTGATACAAAAATTGTAGAATGATGAATCATGTGAATGAAAGAGTACTAGTTTTTGAGACATGTTTTCAATGAATTTCATTTGTCGATGAGTTTCAAACCAACCAGTGTGGTTCATTGTCTAGACAAGCTGAAGAATTAGATCATGGAAACAAGTTAAATAAAGCGAGAGATCACTCCAACGACTAAAAAGAAATGGTTAAATTTAGCTAGACCAAAAATTAGGGAAAATGTTTGCCTTTAAATTAAATAAATAATTAAACAAATATATATATATATATATTATATATAATTATATTATATATATATATATATATAATATATATATATATATTATAATATAATATATATATATATATATATATATAAATATATATATATATAAACTTTGGAAATACGGAAAATAATTTTACCCCCAATTTTATTAATCTAAAGGAAAATCATTTTCTTTTCTAATTTAAGAATTATTTTAATATATTATAATATCTATGATATATATATATATAATATACTATATATATATATATATATTATATAGTTTCACAATTCATTGTAAGAGGTTTAGGATAATTTATTATATGAGTTTTGTTTTTTACTTTTTATTTTTATTTCATTCAATAATATACTTAATATTATTAAGATAACATGTTTCAAGTAATACTTAATTAATATATGTTTAATGTTCTATAGGGAGGAACAATGAAGGAAAATACCAATGTCATTCTGAGAAAAGAAAATTATAAAACATTTAAATGACAATGAATTAGTCCTTAGCTCATTTGGAGTGGTGCTAGAGGTTAATGGAAGGGTTTTTTTTTAATAAAGATATGAGTAATCTAGTGGAACAAATGTATATACATACTTTCCACTTACAATACAAAAATAAGTCCAATGATTATAAGAACCAAACTATATCTTAGCTACAGGAAGTGTTTCCACAACAATGCTCAATGAGACATTTCAAATGTGCAATAGAAAAGACATACAATATGAAAAAATCATTAAAAGGTCAATATTCTTCCTAACTCAGAACAACTTTCCCTAAAAATGTTATTCTTAATTATATGTATATATTACTACAAATCATTGATTTATAATATCGATTTTTTATATTTAGTTTTCATATATCATTATAAAAATAGTTTACTCCCTTTTTCAGGAAGATTATGAAAATCCCAAATGATTACAGGCTTATATGCCAAATATGCAAGTAGGAATGTATAAAAGAGTGTATAAGGAGATGGTCAAAGAAATTGACATAAGTGCATCATAGGAGGAGCCATCTCAACAACAACGTGCTTCAAATGTATGTAATCATGATTTACTTTGTACATATAAAAAAAGAATTTTAAGAATTCAATATTTATTTTCAAGTATTTTCTTACAGAAAAGAGAAAAAAAATGGAACTCATTCAACACATAAAATAAGAGGATAAGAGGAAGAGAAGGGTTGATTTCAAAGTTTGTGAGTAATTGTTAATATTTTTTTATTACAACTTAGGGTTTCATTTTTGTATATTTTAAGTTGTTTTACATCAACCATCCCTGAATGCCTTCAAATAGGTGCTAACATAAAAATAAGAGTCTTTGGAAGAATTGATTAACATTGGGTTAATAAGGTTTGTGAGTATATGTTGGCATATCAAAAATTGGTTTTTGAATTTATAAGTATCTATGTTGTTTTACTTCTTTGAACTTATAATTGATACAACAAAAGACTCCTTGATATTAAATCTATGATTTATAATGTGTTTTAATACATGTAGGAAGCAAAGTATGGAACTACACTGGCACAAGACTTGTTGCAATAAGGCATGAGAATTGGTTTTGAAACTATGTGCACAATTTATGACTCACTTCTTTCTATGGTACATTGCTATTTGATTTACAATAATGTATGCTATCTATTTCAATTTTCATTATTCTAGCCATTGTAGATACACTCATTACACTTTATTTTTATATTTTCAGATGGAATTACAAGACCAAGAAGAGGAAAATAATAAATGCAATCAACAAAAAATTCCTCCAAATAACCCAAGTAATGGAAGTAGATCGAGCAATGATAACAATTCCAAGAATGAATGATGATTGATTTGGATACCAATGCAACCTATTGTATTTTTTGAAATAATTGTCTATGATAATCAGAAATTTTGTTTAATGTAATGGACATAGTGTCCCAATTGAAAGAAAATGGACTACAAATAACAATTCCATTTGGTATGACAAAGAACCTCTTATTGATATATAATAAAATACATTTTAATTTATTCTATTTTGTTATCCAATGGTCGTTGTGAAACGTTACTCCAATGATTAACATATGGATCGATTAAATATTATAATAGAGATGCAAAATTGTAATAATTAACAAATTAATCCAAACATCATATATAAATGCACTAATGAATTTTTAATTTATATATATATATATCTATATTTATATTCTATATATTATTATATATATATATATATATTTATATATATCATATATATATATATAATATATATATATATATATATATATAATATATATATATATATATTGATTCTCGATGGAGTAACAGATTTAAAAAGCTACAATAATTGCACTATCACAAGTTCATGTTTCAAAAAAATAGAAAATCTCATTCAAAAAATGAGTGCGACTATAACATAAAAAGCATAAGTGCATTGTGCTATATAAAGGCACCGTGATGGTATATTTTTTCATACCAGATGAATTTTTAAGAAAGCACCAGTCTTATCTAGGATTAATGCCCTGGTGCATTGTAATTCTTACCACACTAGTGCTTTCACATAAATAACTCCCTAGTCCTACAAAATATTATTTCCAGCCCTGTGCTTTATGAAAACTAATGGAACCAATACTTTTGTATAACTAATGCATCAGGGACTTCATACTAACAACACATATCGGCGCTACAAGTTTAAAAAAACACAGGTGCAACAATTATTTTTTTATGTGCCCCAATGTCTTTGTTTAGAAGAAAACCCAGGTGCTTTTCTATCTCTTAGCACTGGTGTGGTATATATTACACACCAATATTATTTGCATTTAATGACTTAGTTCTTTTATTTATGTATGCCACTTGGTTCTCTTATGTATGTAGCACACCAGGGCTACTCATTCCATTAAGCACACCACAAAGAAAAACATTTGATAAAACCTCTAGCCACCCATAGTTTCTCATTTGTGACGAATTTAAGTTAAAATCCTCAACTAAAACATCCACTATCTCAAATTCATGTTTTAGTGGATGTTTTCTTGACAATTGTTTCTGATTTATAACATTAACAACCTCCATTATAAACTCTACTAGAAGATGTTTTCTCTATAGTGTTCTATCTCGATAAATTTTATCAGACTGTCAAAATTCATATGACCAAGTCTCTTTTACCATAACCAGGTTTCATTTTTCTTGCTCAAATAGAATATTACTCTGGGGTCATCAAACACATATTCATTCTTCTAATTTTTTACTACCTTTCCCACTAGCTTTCCATTATTTTCATGTCATATCTCACAATATTTGGATCTAAAGGTCACATTATAGCCGTTATCACACATCTGGCTTACACTAAGCAAGTTGTGCTTGAGACCCTCTAAATACAATACAATTTGAGCTCTAGCGTTTTCATCAAGACTAACTATGCGCTTTCCCTTAATTTTGTTGGAGCATTGTTTCCGAATGTGACATTCTTCCCCCTGTCCTTTTCTTTTAGAGACAGAAAAATACTTTTATCCTCAGTGATATGCTTAGAACAACCATTATCCACATACCATCGATTTTCTCGATCATGTGATGACAGAATAAGTCCCCATTCCATGTTCTTTCCAAGCTTTTGTTTCTAATTCTTCTTATCTTTCTTAAAAACTTACTTCCAAGCATTTTTTAATTTAGATGAATACTCAAATATGCTTCTTCATTTACTTGCCTTATCCCCAAAATGATCACATTTTAAGCACTCAACATCATTCATTAGGGAGAGAAAATATTTCAATCTGAGGGATGAGAGTTTTGAGAACTTTAATTATGATACTTATTGTATCTAAAAATTTCATCTGTTTCAACTTTGACCCTTATATAATGATAGCCTTATGTCTAAAGATATAACATTTATAACAATGACCATAAAATAGATTACAATACCTGAAGCTGGAAATTTCATGATTTTGTACATGAAAGTACCATTGTTGTCTTGTGAATTGATTCATTCTCTGTTGGTGTGACTCCTTTGAGAAGTTGGAATTCTTATTCTAGTGATGGGATCCTATATTTCTTTCTACCTCTCTATCTTCATTGATTCTTCTTGATGAACCTTTGCATAGCTCTGAGGTTCCTCAATTCTTGTAGACTTGAAGTTCATATTCCTTAAAGAAGATTCTTGTGGTATATAATATCGTATACCTACTTTGTCCTTAGGATACCTTTGACTACTGAAAATATGATCTAGCTTTCTTGTCCCTTTCTCAAATTTTCATTTATAGCCTTCTTTGTCTCCAGTCTCTCAAGATTCATTCTTAGAGATACAACTTCTACCTTGAGACTCTGACAACTTTCTTCCCATTCATGGATAAAATAATTAGGAACTTCTTCTTTTTGCTTAGATTCTTCTAATTTGACTTTCAGGGACAAAATTTATTTTTCACATGTCTCTAAGATCAACTCTTTAATTACTTCGAAAAGCTCCTTCTTTAGATGCTTGTTATCTTCTTATAGTTTCTCATATATATATTTCTTTTCATCTAGTCAAAGAGCTAACTTGTCTTTACTTTTAGTGGCTTCTTCAAGTTTTTCTTTGTGATAAGCAAATTCCTTATTGCCTGAGTTATAGATAACTTTTTCAACATGTTGTAGATGTTCTTTTAGTTGCATGTTATTTCTTGTAGCCTTCTCTAACTCATCAAGAGCACTCATGAGTTCTCCTTAAAACTAAACTACTCCTACTTATTCTTTCTCTTATTTAGATTCTCTAATATTTTCTTTCTTGGACTTTGCTCCAAATGCCATGAATAAATACTCGTTTGACTCATTCTTTGAGTACTCTTAGCTATCTAACTTTCATGTTCAGCTATCTTCTTTCGAGTAGAGGCCCTTCTTCTCAAAGAGCCTCTTCTTTTGATTTTTTTGAGTTTTTCCTTTGAACTTCTGATCATCTTCCTTTTCTATCCTTTATTTGTAAGGGAAATTGGATGAAAAATGTCCAACTCTTCCACAACCAAAGCATTTGAAGGTAACCTTCCCTTTATAGTTTCTTGAGCCACCCTTTAATTTCCTGGAAAAGTGAACCAACTCCTCATCTGATTCATAGCTGGAGAAATTCTAATGGTCTTTGTGCTCCTTAGCCTTCTTGGACACGTTGAAAGTTTCCTCCTTTGCTTCAAACTTCTCTTTTCCTACTCTCATTTCATAGGCTGTCAGAGTAGTAAACAATTGGTCCATTGTGAGAAACTTTAGAATAAACATCTCTTCAATGGTAGATATTTTGGCATTAAATATAATAGGTAGAGATCTTAATACATTTTGAACCACTATGTATTCTTTTATAGCTTCACCAAATCCTCTAATCATAATGGATACTTCATCAATTCTGATGAAGTATTCTTCTACGATTTCTTCTTCACTCATTCTTAAGCTTTCAGATCTCATTTTAAAAGTTCATAGTTTAGCCTGATGACATTGTCATCCCCTTCATGACTCTAATTGAGATTGAATGACACTTCCTTGCCATCCTTACAATGCATCACTTTTACAAGTTCAAATTAACTAAGGCCAAAGAGAATGAAATTCCTAGCTTTAACATTATTTCCATACACCTTTCTACTATCTACATGATCAAGATTTAAATAGGAATGTAACAAATTATAGATATAACCATAAAGATAGAGATGCAGTGGAATTAACACTTCATTTCATTAATATCAAATACTAAAATATGCTTACAAGCAAGATGGAAATAAGACTCGTTCAGACGATGGTATCTTATATTTGAGAAGAGATGTGGCAGCTACATGCCTCTAAACTAAGTTACAATGAGGCTCAAGGGCCTTTTTAGTATTGAACAATAAGAGAAAAGCCTAAATGACCAAAACCCTTACCCAAGGAGATGTACCACCTAGAGTTTATGGGCCCCGTTGGGGTTCGTTGTGTAGCTAACTTCCAAGGGTCGTAAATTGGTCATATTATCCTCATTTGATGTGTATTATACCTCATTGGAAAGATCTCTCCGAGGACTACAACTATTTATGTGGCTCTTAATAAAAAATTTTGAATTCATTTTGCCAAAAAAAATGTCATTTAGGGCCTCAAAACAACTCCAAAAGTTCATGACTTGAAAAACTGCCAAAAATAGTAAACTAAAAAAAATGAAACAACAATGGTGAGGGTCCAAGTGGAATAGGTGGGTGACCACCAATATCCATCTGGATTAGTCATCCACACTTAGGAAGAAATGGTCTCCACTGTATTGAGTTCCTCCATGAGATGAGGAAACTTCTACTAAACTTGGTCCTTGGTGAGCCATTTGCATTGGTGTAGGACTTGGCCTTATTTGACAAATCGATGCAGATGGATATTCTATTTGTGAGTGTTCTTGATCTATGTGTCCATGATCAGATTAATTCCAGCTTTTTCCATGTATTCTGGATTTAACTCTGTTGGTGTGGGTTGTTCATGCAATGTCGGATACGTCCAGTAATGGTGGAAAGTATGGCTGAAGGTGATCCACATTGAACACTAGGTGCAGGCCAAGGAATGGGGGAATGTTGATCTCAAAATAATTATCTCCCACACCATTGGAGATGGTGTATGGCCCACGTCTAAGTAGGTGCATCTTGTGGTGGGGCCCAGCGAGGCGCTGCTTCTGCAAATGTAGGCGAACTTTCTCACCCACCTAGAACTTGTGTGGCACCTAATGTTGATCATTCCACTTCTTGTACTTAGCATTGGATTTGTCCAATATGTCATGAACCTATTGGTGGATGTGTTGAATGTGCTGAATAAAGTTATTTTCCTTGTTGGCCTTGGATTGGACATGAGCCTAATTTGCCTGAGTCAATGTAAATAGTATGGCCACATGTGTGGGACATAGTGGTTGCAATAAGAATTATTTGCCACAACCTTGGTCATGGTGTATGACCCACATCGAAGTAGGTGAATCTTGTAGTGGGGCCTAGTGAGGCACTCCTTCTACAGATGGAGGCAAAATTTCTCGCCCACCTAGAACTTGTGCGGCACCTGATGTTGATCATGCCACTACTTGTACTTAGCATTGGCTTTATCAAATATGCCATGGACCTATTGGTGGATGTGTTGAATGTGCTCAATGAAGTTATTTGCCTTGTTGGCTTCGGATTGGACTTGATCCTAATCTACCTGAGTCGATGCAAATGGTATGGCCACATCAGTGGGACATAGTGGTTGGAATGTAGGTTTTAACCCCGTACAGAAATTACCTGCATACGAATTCTAAATCACGGAAAAATAAAAATGCGAGAGCATAACACATAAAACACATATACACAGAGATTTCCCACTGGATCCCAAAACCAGGACTACCAACTTGATTTTTCATTATGTTCCTTTCAATGTTAGAATACATATTTATACATGCCGAAGCATCCAATACCATCGACCAAAAACCATTGCGTCCAAAACCATGGACTGAAAACCATAGGTAGGTTCGCCCAACCTAATATAGGGTCCAAAAAAAATTTTCCCGAGGTGCTGCCCCCGACCCCGTAGAGGGGGGATACCCACCCCCCTCAAACCCCTCGGATAGGTAGGGCTGCCACCCCCCTGTGAACCCCCCACTACACAATCAGCGCAATGAAGGGGGGGCTCTGCCCCCCCTCTAACCCCCTGGTTCACTATGTTAGTTAGTCGTGGAAAGAATATAACACAACCCAACAATCGCCCACTTGTTGTTTTCTTTCCACAAGGGGCCACAGGAGAGCTTAGTAATTTTTCCAGCCGTGAAACACCCATTGTTTCTCTACACCAAGAGAACTTCTCAGAGCTTAGAGATTTTTTCAATGCATCTGCAGTATTCTTCAAAGTGTCCACCTTTCCCAGCAACACCTTTTTGTCTTCTATCATATCCCTCACAAAGTGATACTGAACATCAATGTGTTTTGTCTTTGAATGATAAGTAGGGTTCTTTGCTAAGATAATTTCACTTTGGCTATCACAGTCTATCCTTATAGCTCCTTGTACTAACCCCATACTTGAACACAATATTTGTAACCAAACTGCTTCCTTGCTTGCATGAGTGGCTGCCATGTATTCTGCCTCTGTAGTTGATAGTGCCACTACAGATTGTTTCTTACTCATCCAACTGACTGCACCTCCAAATAGGTTAAACACATACCCACTTGTAGATCTCCTCTGATCCAGATCTCCAGCCCAGTCTGCATCAACAAAGCCACGGATATCCAACACTCTGTCCACTCCTGGTCTTCCTTGGTAGCACAAACCATAATCACTAGTGCCACGCAAATACCTGAAAAACCTGCTTCATTGCTGTCCAGTGCTCCTTCCCTAATTTTGACATAAACCTCAATACTCCCACTGCATGTGCAATGTATGGTCTAGTACAGACCATTGCATACATCAAGCTACCAACTGCACTTGCATATGGAACACGGGACATGTCCTCTTCCTCTTCTTGTGCCTCGGGAGACTGTTTAGCAGATAACGTCACACCTACAGGAATAGGAACCTTCACCGGTTTACTGTCCTGCATATTAAACCTCTGTTGTATTGTCTTGACATACTTTCTCTGGTTTAACCAAGGCTTCCTCTTTGCTGAATCTCTTTTAATTTCCATGCCCAAAATATAGTTTGCAGCACCGAGATCTTTCATGTCGAATTTGGAGGACAGTTTGGTCTTCAAATCCTTGATAATTTCTTTGTCATTTCCAACAAGCAAGATATCGTCCACATACAAGACCAGATAAATAACACGGTCACCAATTAATTTAAAATACACATAGTGATCTGCTTTGCTTCTGGTGAATCCAAGTCCCCGTATAAATCTATCAAATTTCTGATACCACATCCTTGGTGACTGTTTTAACCCATACAGAGACTTCTTTAACTTGCATACCAGTTCTTTCTTACCCTTCACTGCAAAGCCTTCAGGTTGCTTCATGTAGATTTCCTCTTCCAAATCCCCATGAAGAAATGTTGTCTTCACATCCATCTGTTCTATCTCGAAATCAAAAGCAGTAGCAATAGATAAAAGTAATCTAATAGAAGTTACCTTGGCAACAGGAGAAAAAATATCACCAAAATCAATTCCCGACACCTAGGAATAACCTTTTTCTACCAATGGAGCTTTGCATTTCTCTACCTTCCCTTCTGCATTTGTCTTCTTCTTGAACACCCATTTGCTGCCAATGGGTTTCCTTCCAACCGGAAACTCCACCAGATCCCAAGCCTCATTTTTGTGGAAAGATGCCATTTCATCAACCATGGCCTCTTTCCAGAGTTTTCCATCCTCTGAATCCACTGCTTCCTTCACAGTTCCAATATCATCATCAGTAACCGACAAAGAAGCATTTGAACAGAAAGCAGATGGACTATACCTTTCTGGCTTCCTTCTTTCTCGAACTGATCTTCTCATAGCCCGAGTTTGTGGCTCTTCATATTTTGATTCCTCCTCTGCTACAGAGTCTAATTCTTCCTCCTTTAGTTCAAACTCTGTCTTCACAGGTTCCTTTGGTTGGATTTCATGTTTGATAACATCTTTCACCTCTATAAACACCACATCTCGACTATAAAAAACCTTCTGTCTGACTGGGTTCCAAAGCTTATAACCCTTTAAACCATCCTTATACCCAATAAAGATGCACTTTTCAGATTTACTATCCAACTTGGCTCGTTTCTCCTTTGGAACATGTACATATGCATCACATACAAATACCCTTAGATGTGAAAGAGAGGGTTTCTTACCAATCCATACTTCTTGTGGAGTCTTATCCTCCAATGTTGATGAAGGTGACCTGTTGACCAGGTAACATGCAGTATCCACCGCCTCTGCCCAGAATTCCTGTCCTAACCCCGCACCACTGAGAATGCTTCTTGCCCTTTCCATCAATGTCTTGTTCATTCTTTCTGTGACTCCATTTCGTTGAGGTGTATATGGAGTAGTCTTGTGTCATGCTATACCACACTTCTTACAAAATTCTTCAAATTCCTTGCTGCAAAATTCTCCACCATCATCTATCCTCAACACCTTTATATTCTTCTCTGTCTGATTTTCCACTAGAGCCTTAAATTCTTTAAACCTTTCAAAGACTTCAGATTTCTTCTTAAGGAAATATATCCATGTATTCCTTGAGAAGTCATCTATAAATGATACATAGTACACAGACTTACCCAGTGATGGAACTTTCACAGGTCCAAACACATCACTGTGCACAAGCTCTAATATTTGTTTCGTCCTCTTACCACCAGAGGGGAAACTCACCCAATTCTGCTTTCCATATACACAATTTTCACAGAAATCAAAATCCAGAGAGCTATTACTCATACCTTCTACCATACCTTTACCATGAAGTATTCGAAGGCCCTCTCTCCAATATGTCCAAGCCTTTGATGCCACAACATGGTCTTCTCTCCAAAGACCACTATATTTTTTGCTCCATTTT
>APFE031178517.1:0-30306 GCA_000404065.3 Pinus taeda | reverse complement strand
GAGCATCGTGTCTTGTTTTGTAATCGAGCTCTGCTCTATTGGAGGTTGCCCCCTCGAAGAGGCCTGTGAACATTTCTCTCTGAGTAATAAAATCGTTGCTATTCTGTGTTCTGGGTATTTTTTCTCGCATATTCTCTGTTCGGTATTACTTTGCAGGTTAAGAAGCATAACAACTTCACTAGTTTTTCTTAAATAGTAGTTAACCTTGGAATTGTCAAACCCATATACATTACTGTGGGTTTTGATTGCTTTTCCCAATAGTTTTCCATTCTTCATGTTGTGGATCTCACAGTATTTAGATCGAAAGGTTGCATCATAGCCATTATCACACATTTGCCTAACACTAAGAAGGTTGTGCTTGAGACCTTCTACATACAACACATTTTGTGATTCTATTTTTTTATTGAGACTAATCATGCCTTTACCCTTGATTCTTACAAGAGAATTTTTTCCAAAGGTGAAAATTTTTCCTCTGTCCTTTTATGTTAGCGACATGAATTTTCTTTTGTCCCCAGTCATATGTTTGGAACAACCACTATCCACATACCATTTTTTTCTTGATTATTACCTGATAAATCAAGTCCACATTGCATGCTCCTTTTATCTTCATTGATTATTCCTTGAATATTCTTTGCATATCTCTATGGTTCTTTGAATCTTGCAGACCTGCAGATGGTGTTTTAGATAGAGGATTATTATGTCTGTGAGTATCCTATAACTGTTTTGATTCCTAAGGGCCTTTGGCTATTTAGAATCTGATCTAGTTTCCTTTTTCCTTCTACAAATTTTTCATTTAAACCCTTCTCAGTATTTATTCCCTCAAGACCATTTCTTAGAGAAACAACCTCTACTTTAAGACTCTAACAGTTCTCTTCCCATTCCTAGATCAAATCTTGAAGAAACTCTTCGTTTCATTTAGCCTCTTTGAGTTTAAATTTCAAAGGAATAATATCATCTGTGCATGTCCCTGAGATTGTTTCCTTTTTTAACTTGAGTAGATCCTATTTTAATTGTTTGTTCCTCCTCTTCTAGTCTTTCACAGGTTCCTTTTATTTCTTCTAGTATACTGACTAAACTACCTTTGTTTTTGATAGCTTCTTCAAGTTTTTCTTTCTGATAAGAAAATTCCTCATTATCAGAGTTAAATACCTTCTTCAGCCTGCTATAGTTGTTCCTTCAAGTGCGTATTCTTCTTCCTTGCTTTCTTTAACTCATCAAGGGCACTGATGAGTTCCCCTTCAAGATCCACTATTCCTTCTTCTTCTTATTCCTCTTCAGAGTCCAATAATACCTTGTTTCTTGGAGTCTATTTCACAAGCCATAAGTATATACCTATCTGAGTCATTCTCTGATGAGTTCTCACTATCTGACTTTGGTGCTCAGTTATCATCTTTGGAGTAAAACCCATTTTTCCTATAGATATTTTTCTTATGATGTTTTTGAGACTTGTTTCCAAATTTATGATCATATTCCTTTTCAAATTTTTCTTTATAAGAGCATTTGGAAGAAAAATGTCCAATTCTTCCATAGTCAAAACATTTAAAGTGAAACTTCCCTTTATATTTTCCTGAGCCATGCTTCATTTTTCTCGTTAGTTGAGTCAACTGCCAATCAGATTCACAACTGGAGAAGTATCGATGATCTTTTTGTTCCTTGACCTTCTTGGATACTTTGAATTCTGCTTCCGTAGGTTCATACTTTTCCCTTCCTACTCTCATATCATAGGTTTTGAGAGTACCATGCAACTGGTCCATCTTGAGATCTTTTAAATTAACCATTTCTTCAATAGCTAAGACTTTTCCATTAAACCGCATGGGCAGAGATCTTCATATTTTCTTAACAATCATCTCTTCCTTAACCTCTTCACCAAGTTCCCTAATCATATTTGTTACTTAATCAAATATGAGAAATTATTCGTCTATGCTTTCATATTCAATCATTCTCAAGCTCGCAAACCTCATTCTAAAAGTTTGAAGTTTCGCCTGCTTGAGTTTGTCATCTCCTTCATGACTCTAATTAAGATTTACCCATACTTCCATAGCAGACTTGCAATGCATAAATTTTACAAGTTCTTATTGAATAATACCAAAGAGAATAGAATTATTGGCTTTAGCATTATTTCCATATAATTTTTTACCATTTGCATTAGTGGGAAAAATATCATGGACATTGTAGTATATTAACACTAAATTCCAAACATCTACTCCCAGGGACATAAGATACACTTCCATTCTCACTTTCCAAAAGGCATAGTTTTTCCTATCAAAGACTGGTATTCTACTTGAGTAATCCTCTTGAATCTCTTGCCTAGACATAATTCCTTATAGATCTACCTTCCAGTGGTTAGACTGTTCCTGAAGGAACTAGAGCTCCGATACCAATTATTGGAATAAGGAATTATTGAGACGGGGGGCGAATCAGTAATAGAGAGATACTTTTATTTTTTAGTATGCTTATAGTCCCTTTTTACATTATGTTACTTGTGGGAGAATTCATTCATAAAGTAAGTGAAAAAAAAGTTTAAACATTCATGTTCATAGACATGAGAAACACACACATTTGAAATAGTGTTTTTCATGTGGAAACCGAGAGGGAAAAAAACACCAAATTGGTTCTTTGTTTATGATGTAAATTAAGCACCTACTTAATTACATATGTTTTTTTGTGAGCACCCACTCATAGGATGCACTGACCACCTTTGGTTAGCATGCACCAACTTGCCAAGAGGCAGCAACCTGCTCTTACCACTTTTCCAGTATTTCATACAATTTTGAAAATGAAAATAGAGGCATATACATTACAAGTAAAATTTCAAAATGGTTGGTTTCATACTCAATTTCTACTCTCTATCCTCTATTATTACACTAACTCCCTTTGGCTTCATGTAACTGTTCTTTACTCGCTGCTCACAACAACATCTCCTCAGCACTCTGCCTTCTCTCGCACAGGCTCTCTACTACTACACCCTTTGTTCAGCTCACACTGTTCTTTTTAGAGTAATCAATTTGATGCCTGCTCTTCAACTCTTCCCTCAATGTTCTTCTCACAACACTCCTACTACTCTTTCTGCACCAACACTCATTCTCATCTCGGCGCTTATACCTCATTGTCTATACACACAACACCCGTTCCTCAAAATTTCAGCAATATGCTCAAATCCCCTCATTTCTCAATTGTAAACGATGGTTTTGATTCACAGAAGCACACTACGTAAGGTTTTCTCTACTATCTGCATTATTACTGCCCAAATGTACTTTGGTATGGCACCTCCTGTTGCTGTTGAATTTTTTGAATGAATCTTGTCATGGTATTAAACAAAGAGATGGACCCTAGAGCTCTTCATCGATTGACTGCACAAATATCCATGATGAGAATTTAATTCTCAGGTGACCTGCACACTCCTTTAAGAGTCTCATTCTAATTTATTGCTTGACAGAGATTGACAGTCCTCAGGGATGGCCACTCTATTCCACATTTAACACAACCAAATGTTTACACGAAGCAACCAATTTCTTCCTTCATGCCCTCATATTCGTCTTTCTTAAATTTTGTCCTCGTTTCCTTATTTCAGAGTCTTTTGCAGGTCTAGAAAACTTCAAAAGTCAGCTTTGTTGTTCCTGTATTCATTTCTTTAGATGTCGACTCATACATCCATTTAACTCAATATACTTCCTCATCAGAATACAACATGTCATAACTTGCACAGGAGGAAAGTTACGATATTTCATTCTCTAATATCCTTCTCTCCCTTGACCCTTGGATCCTTTGGCATTTTCTTCCTCATAGGACTAAGACCTTTGACCGTTGGCTTAGCACTATATCAGAGCCCCTCTATATCGTAACATACACAATTGAAATGTTATGATATTTCTTTGCTCTGATGTCTTTAGCTCCCTCTATTATGTCCATGGTCCCCTTAAGTTCCATATGACCACGTGCTTTGGAATATCGGAGCCACCTTTATCAAAAATTCCTTAACCAATAGTTTCATAAGAGTTACGATGTTCTAATCCTCCAATATTCCATCCTCCAAGATGCTGACGTCAACATCCACTTCACTTTCTCGAGCACACTGACATGCCACCATGTGTCCTACAGGAGGAGAGAGAAAGAGTCCCGATCACCTTTGAATTTGCAACAATTCCTTTGTTAACTTGCTCGCCATTCCTCAACGCTTTTCGCACTATCACACTTGCTGGTTGTCGTAACTATTTAAAATAGATCTGTTAATAAGACCCAATATTCCGATGTCTTGGACCTCTGATATCCCAATATCCCAGCCTCCGATATCATCTACTCCGATATTCCAATCTCTAAGGTCTTGATAGGCTTTGACCTCCGATATTTGAATCTTCTTAGGACTTCAAGTCGCTGAACATTGGCAGACCATATCTTTTGATCCAAGGAAGCACTGCATTAGTCCCATGTCCTTCATTTAAAATTATCTTGCAAGGTCCTCCTTGCAAGATCTAATCAACGTATCATCACCCATTAAAATCAAATCATCAATATATAAGACAATAATCACCAATTTACCTTGTACTAAAATATGATAAAGGTTTGCATCCGCTTCACTTTTGGTGAAGCCTAAACTGGTGAGATAGTTGTCTATCCTAGTGTACTAAGCACGAGGTTCATGCTTGAGGCCATACAATGCTCGCTTGAGTCTGTACACATGTGACTCTCAATTAAAGGTCTCAAAACCTTTTGGTTTCTTAATGTACACCTCCTCCTTGATAAATACATTGAGCAATGTTTTCTTTACATCCATGTAGTAGATCTTCCACACCATACACACTGACAAAGCAAGTATAGATCTATTGGATGAATACCTTTTGACGTGTGCAAAGGTTTCCTCATAATAAATTTCCTAAACTTGAGATAATCCCTTAGCTACAAACATGGCCTTATACTTCTTTATGCTTCCATATGCTGCATGATTTACCTTGTAGAGCCATCTTGAAGCCACCACTGATTTATTTATTGGTGTTGGAACCAGTTCATAAACAATGTTCTTTACATTAGAATCATATTCATCTACCATTTCATCAACCCATACCGGTTTCTCTATTGCTTCCTTGAAATAGGATGGCCCAGTCTCAACTAACTCAGTCATTAGAGCCATGTAGCGAGTGTACCGATATGGTGACCTTCTCTTCTTGCGCTGAGAAGTGGGTTCTCACACAGTCTCTCTACCATCATGCAGTAGCCTCTCAACTTATCTGGTTTGTTTTCTTCCTTCTCTGGATGTTACTACTTGAGTGGTTGTCTCCACTCTATGTTCCTCAACTTGTAGCTTCTCCACAACTTCCTGAGGTTCCTCTTATTATCCCCTACAATGCCCCAGGCTTAGGAGGAGATCAACAGGGGTATCCTCAAACCACTTTCAGTTCGGCGACTAGCCGTGCTAAACCAGAGAGGCATCTCTCTGAGGATTTCTCAGTCAATGACTAGAAAAGAAATGAATTTTAGGCTATATGTATAAATTGTGTTTGAGTGCTTGAAATTTAGGGTTTTTTTAGGTTGTTGGACCAGGGATGAGAGAAAGCAATTAGGTCAAGGTATCAAATTTTACAGTAGCAGGCATAAAGTGGAGCAAGAAAAAAAATTCTTGTGATGGATTTAAGATTTTGGTCAATGTAGTGTAGGGTCTAAAATCTTAATAAATCGTAATGAGCATGTATTAACATGAATTCATTAAACAAGAAGAAGATATAAACAAACATGATTTTCCGCATAAACAGAGCTTTGAATCTAAAGAATTATGCCTATATAACTACAAGGAAAATCACTAAGGAAAGAAAAACAGGTTAAGAGAGATGGATTCATTCATAAGAAACTGAGATAGAAAGAAAACAACATCAAAAACTCACTGCAAAAAGTATTCCTGCAAAATAGTTGCAACTACTCCTTGACTAACTATGTGAAAACATAAGATACAAGTCCTCCCTTGTGAAGTCCAAACCTTCTCTCTGAATGAGAAATGATACATATAGACTAAGATAAACCATTTCCCCACCTTCAAGGGTCGAATCCCTAAGTGGTGGAATAGTTCCCAAGAATCCCTCAACCAACAAGAGAGAGTGAAAAGGTAAAAAACAAACTCTTCTCTTAGACTTTGATTTGAGTTTCACTTCATTCATGAGGCCTAATGAAGCACAAAAAAAACCTATCATGCTAATTTCTTTATGATTACATCATCTAGACTTTGAACTACTGAAGTTACATCATTAAGTTACCTTTGAAAAAGTCAAACAATAAATCTGAGAAATTACACAATGGAATTTTTTAATTGAAAACTCAGAAAATTGCAAAAGCGTAGCGCCATCTTTGAGGCCACTTTTAAGTGCCTTTTTGAAGTAAAATTTGAAATCTAAGAGAATCCTCAACTAGCCTCATCTGTCTAGTTTCAAGAACATCTTGAATTTTTTTAAATTACCCATGGGAAAGCCTCCAAATATTCATTCTCCCAAGATGTCTCCAAAAGTGCAGTGCCTGTGAAAAAGAGGGGCAACATGTTGAATTTTACCCCTTTTTCTCATTTTCCTCAAAATTTGAACCTTGTCTGGAAACTATGAGGAAATTCGTTTTGCGATGATGGAATCATGTTTCCAAAAATTCAAGCCACTTGTCATTTGAAGCTCCGAGGAAAAAGCGTAGCGCCAAGGCGCTGCGTTTCTAGCAAGATCAAAATTTTGGATTTTTCTGCAAAAGTAGGGCTCAAAGAAGGATTTATATCTCTATATCCATAAGTATTTTTGTAAATCAGAGAGTTTTTGTAGATAAGGATGTTGTGAAGAAAAACCTCTCTCTGTTTATGGAAATTCATTTTCATTTGCTCGGAATTCATGCCACAAAATCATGACTAAAACAAGAAATTGACTTCAATTGTTTTTATTTTCTGACATAGGTCTCCAATAAAGTTGCATATTTCACAATATATTATACTTGTGTAAGAAATGAAGGAGTATTTTTTCTCTTGCTATATTTTTGTTAAAAACCTCTTCCAATTTTGTCAATTTCATCTCCATTTGGACAAAAACACACTTTGAAGAAAAATCATCCCTGCGTGTCGCAAATGACCTCTTGATGAGTTTGTGAGGCACAGATCTCTTTGATGTTAGATGGCCAAAATCTTCAGACATGTCCTCCATTATTATACTTCTTGTTTTCAGTGTGTGTGGCCTCTGCTTCCAAGGTGAAACCCTAGCTCACTATGAGGAAGAATTAGGGTTTAGTTTTAGGAAAACAGGGGATTTGAGACAATCTTGTAGATGGAGGGGAATGAAGGGGTTAGGGGCTTTCTAAATTATTGGGAAAATTTTGGGTCGTAGTGAGGGATGTTAGGGAGTGTAGGCAAATGGAAGTCCTAGGAATGAGTGAGGGAAAGGGGTAGTAAAGTGCAAAACACAACCCTTGCCTAGGAAAGTGTCAAAAGTATAGCAATAGGCTAGGGTTTGTGGGAAAGTGAGGGAAATGAGGGTAATGAGCATGGGAAAAGGTTAGGGGAGGTATATGGAGTATAGGTGAGGGTGTTTGAGCATAAAAAGTATATTTTTACCACATCAATGAAGCAAAATCACTAGGAGACCAAAAGCGCAGAAAAACCCTAGGAAAGGGTGATTCACTGACTGTTGCTGAGAAAACTGATGAAAGGAAGGATGAAGGAGGAGTGGATGAAGTTCACTTAATTTTTTATGATGTGCTAGACCTATAAATTGATGGATAAAACCTCTGTAATGAAACATTTTTCTCCCTTTTCAAAAGCGCAACAAGGATTCCAAAAACACAGCAAGGGAGAAAGAATGATACTCTAGAGGCAAGAAGCCGATCTTCTAAGGGATGGAATGCACTTTGGATATCATTACAGAACACTTTCCCCTATTACTACTCCTGCAATGATGACCCAGATGATGCCATGACCCTTTTTTTACCTTTTTGATGACTTTACCTAATGATGACATCTAATAGAGTATGAAACTGATGATTTGGACCTTGAAACATGAATGACCATGAGATGATGACTGAGATGGTGATTAACATAGTTCATTGATAACTCATGACAATGAGTGATGGCATGACTCAGATGACAATTAGACCATGAAATGGAGGGAGTAGTAACATACCTAGATACACTAACCAGTGACAAAATTTTTATTTGAAATCCTATTGAAACCATAAAAATTTGACCTAGGACCCTATCAAAAACTTTGAAAGAACACTTTTCATCACTGGTGACTGGAAGGACTGGCAGACACTAACATTAGCTCCAACTGGGGATGGAATCTCCTTGGAGGTTTCAATAACATCATAGACCAGGTAGCCTTATTCATTGGAAATCGAGTCACTATAGCTACAATCATCAAACTTTCTCAAATTAAACTGAAAACTGAACTGTACCATCAACTGCAAACCCTATTGGAAATTGACGTTGAAAAATATTATTAGGGTGTTGAGCTTATTCATCACACCTTACCTACTCTAATTGATCCATAAATGATCTGATCAAGTGAAGTCAAAGATCTAGTGTAACCAGTCAAGTACGTGACTACTTGACTGATGCTTGTATTCAACTCCACCAAGAATAAAGAAAGATTTAGAAGATGGAAACTCAAATGATACCTGAGTCCAAAACCTGTATGGTTGAATAAAACAAACTCTACTTTTTTTCATGCTTGCAAAAGACTGCCCATGGGGTCTTGAAAATAATGAAACATTACCTCTTGTTGATCAACAAAAGAAAGGGAGATGCCTTCAAATCTAATGATTGATTGTTATTCTTCTTTTGGTCGATCCTTCTTAAATGGAAATGCAACAATGTGATCTTCCATACCATCTAGATCATAGACAAGGTTTGCATGTTCTTGCAGATCTTCAATTGAGGTAGCCAAATCAGCATCACCACAAATTCTACAAGTGGAATTTCATGTATATCAAAAAACGAAATGTCTAGGCTTTGAAAAAATTATATATCTTGATCATTTGAAGGCTTTTTAACATGTTCATCAAACTCAAGAAAAAAAACCTGTTGTACATTGTTTTTGACCTCAATGGATAAATCATGACTCTCTAGAGTTTCTATACAAGCAAACTTAAAATTTAGATATGCACATATTTCTTCCTGAATTAAACACTCGGAAGAGGAAAGGAATGAAGGGCAGATGGAAAGAACATATTTATATATATCTTGATCGCTTGAAGATTGGCAAGGTCACTGCAACTCATCATTAGAATCATGAGATAAAACTTGGCTTTCGTCATTCAAATCTGATTGATCTTTAATCATGGTAGAAAATACTATCTGTTGGAGATGTTCTTGTGGACCATAAGACTGTTGCAAATCAACAAATTATTCTTCAATGATACGCTTAACTACTTTTACCTAATGATTGGAAAGAGAAATTTGTTCGGAAACCACAGTGCTAAGGTGTACACCCACATGATCTAAAATAACCTGTTCTTTTTCATTATTCTCCTCTTCTTGATTAGTTTCAAGCTGTTGAATTTATTCCTTAACCTCTAGCTGATCATTGTGTTTCTTTGCTGCTAGAATTGTTTTCTGTGGGGAATATTTATGATCATCCAGACAACATTCATCATCTGTTTATTCATCAATCAAAGATGAGGCTATTGTGTGTTAAGTATGATCTCATGTATCAAAGTGATTAGCTTCTTCAGATTTCCGTCGGAAGGAAAAATCATAGAAGCCTCCAATGATCTCTTCATCATCCATACATTCGATATCATCAAGACTTTTAAGATATGCAATAAAACCTTCACAATAATCACAAAAACTTTGTAAAAGAGAGTTCCCATAATTCTCAGAGAATACTCTATGGAAATATTTAAGAGAATATAAGCTACCTTGGTTTAACCCTTCATACCATGATCTTTCTTTCCCTTCCAAGGTAGCCATAAACATCTTCATCAAACAATACTCATGCAAATTAATCCCAAGCTTATGTATATGCCAGTGAAATTTTATTAGATGTAGAATAGCCTCATCATCATTTCCATCTATGAAATTGAGCAGATTAGTTTTCCAATCTATGCAAGTAATACGATTCGAAAAACCAGGAATATGAGTTTGATTCATAGGAGCATACCTTCAAGCAGTTGAATCCATTTTTAAAATAGTTTAAGTGACTAAGAAGTTCTTCAAACTATCGGTTTTTGAACAGTGGAGTCGTCATGAGAATTCAAATTCTTTGGATTCTTCGACACTGGAGTCACGAGGTGAAAGACACACAACCTTTCTTTTGTCTGATCATTGTTCACCATCAAAAATCATATCTGATCCTTGTCGTTCTTTCCCATGGAAGATATGATCTTTCATTCCTCGACAACGGTGCCAAAATGTCATCCCCTACAATGTCCCATGCTTAGGAGGAGATCGAAAGGGGTAACCTCAAACCACTTACAGTTCAGTAGCTAGCCCTGCTGAACAAAAGAGGGATCTCTCTAAGGATTTCTCAGTCAATGACTAGAAAGGAAATGGATTTTAGGCCAGATGTATAAATTTTGTTTAGCTGTTTGAAAATTTAGGGTTTTTTTTAGGTTGTTGGATTAGGGATGAGAGAAAGAAATTAGGTAAAGGTATCTAAATATGCAGTAGCAGGCATAAAGAGGAGTAAGATAATAATGTCTTGTGATAGATTTAAGATTTTGGCCAATGTAGTGTAGATTCTGAAATCTTAAGAAATCATAATGAACATGTATTAGCATGAATTCATTAAGCTAGAAGAAGAGATACACAAACATGATTTTCCACATAAACAGAGATTTGAATCTAAAGAATTATGCCTATATAACTGCAAGGAAAATCATTGAGGAAAGAAAAACATGTTAAGAGAGATGGATTCATTCATAATAAACTGAGATAGAAAGAAAACAACATCACAAACTCACTACACAAGTATTCCTAAAAAATAGTTGCAACTTCTCCTTGATTAACTATGTGAAAACATAAGGTACAAGTCCTCTCCTTTGAAGTCCAACCCTTCTCTCTGAATGAGAAATGATACATATAGACTAACATAAACCATTTCCCCACCTTCAAGGTTTGAATCCCTAAGTGGTGGAAAAGTTCCCAATAATCTCTCAACCAACAAGAGAGAGTGAGAAGGTCAAAAACAAACTCTTCTCTTAAACTTTGATTTGAGTTCTGCTTCATTTATGAAGCCTAATTAAGAAAAAAAAATCTATCATGCTAATTTTTTTATGATTACATCATCTAGACTTCGAACTACTAAAGTTACATCATTAAGTTACCTTTGACCAAGTCAAACTAGAAATTTGAGAAATTACACAGTGGAATTTTTTAATTGAAAACTTAGAAAATTGCAAAAGTGCAGCACCATCTTTGAGGCCACTTTTAGGTGCCTTTTTGAAGTAAAATTTGAAATATGATAGAACTTTCAACTAGAATTTCCTGTCTAGTTTCCATAATATCTTGAATTTTTTGAAATGACCCATGGGAAGGCCTTCAAAAATTGATTCTCCCAAGATGTCTCCAAAAGTGCAGTGCATGTAAAAAAGAGGGGCAGCATGTTGATTTTTGACCCCTTTTTCTCATTTTTCTAAAAATATGAGCTCTGTCTAGAAAATATGAGGAAATGAGTTTTTAGAGGAGGGCATCATCTTTCCAAAAATGCAAGCCACTTGTCATTTGGAGCTCTGAGGAAAAAGCGTAGCGCCAAGGCTTTGCATTTCTGGCAGGGCCAAAATTTTGGGTTTTTCTGCAAAAATAGGGCTCAAAGATGGAGTTATATCTCTCTAACCATAATCCTTTTTGGAAAAATCAAAGATTTTTTTTATATAAGGATGTTGTGAAGAAAAAACTCTCTCATTTTCTGGAAATTCATTTTCATTTGCTCGAAATTCGTGCCACAAAAGTATGACTAAAACAGGAAATTAATTTGAAATTTTTTTATTTTCTGACATAGGTCTCCAAGAAAGTTTCATATCTCCCAATATATTATACTTGTGTAAAAAACTAAGGAGGATTTTGTCCCTTGGTATATGGTTGATAAAAAACTCTTCCAATTTTGTCAATTTCATCTCCATTTCGTCAGAAACACACTTTGAAGAAAAATCGTCCCTGTGTGCCGCAAATGACCTCTTAATGAGTTTTTGAGGCACTCATCTCTTTGATGTTAGATGCCTCAACTCTTCAGAAATGTCCTCCATTATTTTACTTCTTATTTTTAGTGTGTGTGTCCTCTTATTCCAAGGTGAAACCCTAGCTCACTAGGAGGAAGAATTAGGGTTTAGTTTTAGGAAAATAGGGGATTTGAGAGAGTCTTGTAGATGGAGGGGAATGAAGGGGTTATGGGCTTTATAAATTCTTGGAAAAATTTTGGGTGGTAGTGAGGGATGTTAGGGAGTGTAGGGAAATGTAATTCCCAGGAATGAGTGAGGGGAAGGGGTAGTAAAGTGCAAAACATAGCGCTAGCCTAGGAAAGTGTCAAAAGTATAGCAATAGGCTAGGGTTTGTGGGAAAGTGAGGGAAATGAGGGGAATGAGCATGGGAAAAGGTTAGGGAAGGTATATGGAGTATAGGTGAGGGTGTTTGAGCATAAAACGTAGGGTTTTACCACATAAATGAAGAAAATGACTAGGAGACCAAAAGCGCAACAAAACCCTAGGAGAGGGTGATTCACTGACTCTTCCTGAGCAAACTGATAAAAGGAAGGATGAAGGAGGAGTGGATGAAGTTCACTTACTTGTTGATGGTGTGATGGACCTGTAAATTGATGGATAAAACCTCTATAGTTAATGATTTTTCTCCTTTTTCTAAAGTGCAGCAAGGATGCCAAAAACATAGCAAGGGAGAAAGAATGATACTTTAGAGGCAAGAATTTGATCTTCAAAGGGATGGAATGCACTTTGGATATCATTACAAAACACTTTTCCTTATTTCTACTCACACAATGATGACCTAGATGATGTAATGACCCTTTTTTTACCTTTAGGATGACTTTACCTAATGATGACATCTAATAGAGTATGAAACTGATGATTTAGACCTTGAAACATGACTGACCATAAAATGATGACTGAGCTGGTGATCAAGACTCTTCACTGATGACTCATCACAATGAGTGATTGCATGACTCAGATGACAGTTTGACCATGAAATGAATGAAGTAGTAACATACCCAGATACGCTAACCAGTGACCAAATTTTTATGTGAAATCCTACTGAAACCATAAAAATTTGACCTAGGACGCTATCAAAAAACTTTGAAAGAGCACATTTGATCACTGGTGACTAGCAGGATTGACAGACAGTAACACCTCCTTTGGAGCCAAAATCTCTTGATCTAGTTGCACTTAAGCTCCCTAGATTATGCGCCACTTTTTCGTGGCTAGGATTCAGGCCTCTTCTTAGAACTCCATGAGACTTCTAGAAATGATAAATAACACTGAAAAAAGGTACTAATGCAAACTCTTTTACTAGGACCTAATCTGACCCCCACTAACCATGACAGGAATTTTGTCAAACATATCATGAACATGTAATCTACAGGTCTTAACAACATATTTAAGCATAGTGATCTCATACTTATCTGGAAATGAGTTCTGATCGATTTGACAAACATGCACAATTTTGTGTTGGGCCCGTTGATTTGGCAAATGATTGGGTTTCAAAAAGAGCCAATGACAACTTGCCACATGTCAAAATATTATTGGTGCTGAGTTGGTGATTATTTATTGGTCAGTTTGTTGTTGATTAGGTGGACCAACTGGAGGCCACCACATGAACCAGGCAGAGGCTGCCACGTGGCACCTTGGTGGCCACCAATTTTTTTTGGGGTAAGCCGGATTACACTCTATAGGATTTGAACACTTCACCTACCTCCAACTAAATTTTGACGTTATGTTTATACCATGGGTGAGCCTTGTTAAACGGACCCACCCAATACAGATTTAAACATTATGTTTTGGGCAGAGGTTTAGTAAGGGGTCGAGGGCTAGCCCCAACCCTAGTCACTGCACCCACAAGGACCAGGGGGATGACTAGGGGCTAGGGATTAGCCCCAAATGCCTCAACCTTAAATATAAACCCATGTGACCTTAAGCCCAGAACTAGGGACGAGGGCTAGGCCTTAGGCACCAACCCCCAGTCCCATGGGGGTCCATGTGACCAAGAGCATGCACATAGGGGTTAGTTGGAAATTTAATGAATCCACAAATTATGTCGAAATTATGTTGGTTTGTTGCTACATTAGCAAAAAGCGGGCAAAATTGTAGGACAGTTAGCCGAACATGGTGAATTTGTGGGTCAACTAGCAACAAAAATTGGGAAGCTCGTAACTTTCTCAGTTTGTGGTCTTTTTGGGAGCAGAAAGAAGCTAGACAAGGGTTTTTGATAGCTCTGAAGCTGTTGGAGTAGGTTTTGAAGCCATTTTAGCACCATAACTCATTGTAATCACCATTGTTTAGATAATGAAAGAGGGCCAAGCATTGGAAGCTGGACCAGGAGACGTAGTCCAAGAGGGGGAAATCCTTCATCACTTGAATGTGTTGTGGTTACTTTTATGGCTTATTTATTTGTTATTTTCTACTATTTATGAGTTAAATTGATGTTTAAATATGTGTATGAATTCAACTTAAAGTACCATAAAAATTCATTCATTTAACTTGTAATTTATAGAATCCTCAAACACATACATATACAGATCATGATTTAAAGTTGTGATTGTGTTGTTTTAAGTTTTGTGATTATGCTCAAATGAGTTGTTGTCGAGGAGTTTGGAATTAAACTTAAGCCTATACTAATAGCCTAATAGTGGCACAAGACAAACTTATAGATGGGCCCAATCGAGGTGTGGTACTTTTCTAGATTATTTTCTTATGTATTTTGCAAGTAGGATTAACTATTTGATTATGTTTTTGTCTTTAAATGCTTTTATATCCAATTTATCCCAATTTGGTTTGTTAGAATAATAATTATCATAGTAGTGACTGTGTGGTTTTATGTTCTTTTCTTAAATTTCATAAATTAATAATTATTTTAGATTAGGTTGATTGGGGGACATGCCAGCCTACTCTAAAGAAAAAGTTGTAGGATCAAGTGTTATATAATTATTAGGATTTGAGTTCAACTGGTGACACTAAGAAAGCCACCCTTAAATAAAACCTAGGTGCATGAGGCATCATTTAATTGAGTAGAGAGCTATCATTGAGTTAACTCCTTGATTTGATTCCATGTCCCCATGAGTTTTCTTCGTTAGGTCATTAAGAATAATGTGAGGATCTTATCTCTCATGTATATTGCATAGAGTTCCTCACAAGCTTACCAAACCCTAGTCTGACAAATTAAGTGCACTGTGTATCTCGAATCCCTAGAAACATATAAATACACCATCATAGAGCAAGTCATTCATTGTGGTGCTTATTCTTGGAGAGTGGTTGATAAACTTCCTAGATAGTTGAATCCTTCTCATGTTTATGTATTAAGAATTGAGTGTGAATTTTCCTAAATACACATCCCCTCAAACTTTGGATCTAGCTCAGGGGCAGTCAGTTGCAAGAGAGACTGCAGTGTGGCTAGCCTATGGTTAGTTGGAGAGTCAAATTCATTCCTCTAGTTGCATCCATATTTAAAAACATAGATAAGTGTAAATTACTTATTTATATTTTCTTGTGGACTGGGATAAATCTTTCTATGTTATGAATGATGCAAGATATCAGGTGTTGTAAATGTAAATGGATAATTAAGTTGAGAGGCCCATTGTTATGTGCATGATTAGAATGATGTGATATATTCTCATGAATTTTGAAGTATACTTGGGACATGTTATTCATTATTACATGCATGGTGAATGAGAAGTTATGTGTTTGTATTTAGTTTGTGGATTTCTAGACTCATGGGTATACCAAGCTTAACTAGTCCCTATGTTGGTTATTCTATCAAAACCAAGAAATTGGGTATCAGGCCCTTGGGTCGTAAGATGGCTTGAGGTCTTAAGATCTTGGGCATGGAGTGGTCACCCTTTTTCTTATAAACCCAACCTAGTATAATTCGATCATATATTCTTATCTCATTGAGATGAGTAGGCAGTGACAATGCTTAACCTCCTTTCAATGTTGGAGGGTCGACCGAGTAGGAACTAGTGGAACAATGCCCCAGCAAAATCATGCCATGTGAAAATACATCAGTCATTGGGCATTGACTACAATGGTTAAGTTTAAGGAATAGGTGAGGGGGGGGGAGGGGGGGTCACGATACAGTTGGATAAACACTAGTTAAAATTGAACAAAGGATCTAAAGAGTGGGATACAGGAGGATATTGGAATGTCGAATATCTACCCATTGCTCACTACTTCTCACTATGATCATTGCACTATATAATGCATGAGAGAACACCAGTGGAGGTCATTCCACCTAAGTCGTGGTTTTGTCATGGATCCTTACCACCACTTTCCATCCACCACCTCCTTCTCCTTGTTTTACATTGAGCATCGTGGGTAGTGATAACCTGTAGTGACATGGCATGGGTCTAATGATAGGGGCACTAAGATGACCTATCATATTTTTGTGGAGGCCACATGAGTGCCACATGATTAACATGTTAACATGGAATCTTTTAATAGGTTTGAACCTTAAAGGGTTGCAATTTCAGATTTAGGGACCAAATCAAGGAAACATCAGTATTAGAAAAAATATATCAACAAGTTGACCATAACAATGATATTAGAAGCTAAACTATGCATACTAGAAATAATGAGGGTTTTTTCTAACCCATTCTCATAATAGACCTTGGGGGTTCAGTTAGAGCAATGAGTAGCACCTCCCCTAGCCCGAGGTAGTACAAGGTGGTGGGAGGGAGCATTAGAAAATCTATTTCTTCTCATTCTACGATGAGAGTGGTCGAAATTTGGTTACCAACCAAAGGAATTGTAAGACTTTTGGTCAGTGCCCCCACAGCCAAATTTTGTGCCAAATAGAGATTTTCAAGAGAGATTTCTTCCCAACCATCAATGATTAGACATCCTTGATCATAAACATTCCTTTCATTTGGTATCTCTAGCGAAGCTTATCATGTTGTTTATTATGGGGATTTTTTTTCTTCTACAATTCTTTATTAAGATTGGTCTAATGGTCTAAAGATGGTATGGTTGGCTAACTTTCCCTTGATTTATAGTTTCTCTATTCTGAGGGATTGGTGGAAAATTTCTAAAAATTTGAGACAATATGACAATTTTGAGCAAGAGTGAAGTTAGAAATCCCCATGAATTCTTGTTGGGATTTGAGATTTGGAAGTTGTTTGCATGCATCACCCCAAAATAGACCCTCCTATCCATCTATGATTCCCTAGAATAAATTCTCCTGTATGAGGTTCTTATTTTTTTTTCTATATTCCAAATTGAATATATTTGGGAGGAACTTGGAGTGTGTAATTTATTCAATTAAAAACACTATGTATTTTACTTTTGTTTCCATATCTTTTTCCATATTTCTTGTCCACCTTGAATCCATCTCCACCATATCTCTTGTCTGGGAGACCCAAACCACCCACTAATTTTAGAATGAAAAGTTTCTCCCACACGAATAATGACCATTTTCTTTCCCCAGTGGATCCACCCCATAGAAAATTTCTATAGATATTTTTTATCAATCTAAGGATGGCATTAGGGGTTTCTGTTATGGAGAGAAGGTACAAAGGAAGAGATTTCAAAAATGATTTTAGTAGCACTAACCATACAACTAGGCTTAACGATTGGAAAACCTAGCTATCTATATTTTTTGAGATATGTTGCAGTGTGCTCTGCTAATGGGTGGTTTTTTATGAGCTCTTCACTGACGAGGAACCAAGATATTTATCTAATAGAGAACTAATATGGAATCCCATTCAGAAACCAAGTGATGGCACATTCATGTTAGTATTAAAGAAAAATATTTGTGTTTTTTCAATATTAATGGATGTACTTGACGCTTCCATTAAATTATTGATGATTTATTTCAAAATAATGGCTTCTTTAGCCTATGGTACACCAAACAACATGATGTCATCGAAAAATTATTGTTGTGTTATTGGAAGATCTTCCCTATATGAGTGCAACCCTTTGGGATTTCCTTGGTTCATAGTTGCTTTAAGAGATTCCCTAAGCCCCTCTACTACTTGGATGAGTAGAAACGAGGATAGAGGATCTCCCTATAGAATCCCCCTTGAGGGATTGATAATGGATATAGGAAAGCCATTTAGAAGTATAAGAAAAAGGGGGGTGGATATTAAGGATGTAATAAATGCAATCGATTGTTCATAGAATCCAAAATCCAAATGTACTTGAAGTAGGTAATACTAAATCAATCTATCATACGCCTTTGATAGATCAAGCTTAATCATCATCCCTTCCCTCTTGGTTTTTTTCAAAGAGTGTATTGTTTCATGGGCTACTATGATATTGTCTAGGATCTATCAGACTTCCCCAAATATTGTTTGTTTGAGAGATATAATGGAGCTCAAAAGGGGTTTAAGAGGGTTATCTATGACTTTATTTATGATTTTGTAGATGAATTTTATAGGGGTGATAAGATGGAGGCCACTAGATGAATTGAATTTATCAAATTTTGGGATCAGAGTGAGGAAGGTAGAATTAAGTCCTAGCCATATTCAATGGGAGCTTCGAGATTATTCAACAAGTAAATGAATTTATGGGCCTAAAAAGGCAAACATTCTTGATAGAAGTATGTTGTAAATCCATCTAGCTAGAGAGCCTTATTGTTTGGCATAGATATTATGGCTTCCTCACTTCTGTAAATGAGAATTCCCTCGTCAGGGCATAATTTTGGGATAGTTGTATAAGGGTTAGTACATTTGAAATTATCTTTTGAATTGCATCTCGATGATTGGATACCAATTCCCACTCCAAATTTACATGGGCGACAAGTTAGTCCCCATTCGTAGTTGTTAAAGAGAAGATTCGATTGTTGTGTCTATGCTTGATCATTACCTTATGGAAGGTTTGGTGTTCTTTTCCCCTTATCGTAGCCATATTATTATGGAATTTTTCTTCCATAGTATTTCTTCTTTCTTACGACATCCCTTTATTTTGTTAAGTAGTTGTACTTCTTCCCTATCCAAATATTTTGTACATCCCTCCGTGATTATCTTCTATTTATTTTTTTTCATTTTGGATTCTAGAGCTTGCTCCTCTATGAATATATTACTAAAATTAGAGTTATTCCATTCTTTTATATTGGCTTTAAATTCATTTTAATTATATCAATTGGAAACTATGCATCATATTCCTCCCATTTCTATCAATTTCCAACCACCATTCTTCAACCTTAGTTGAGAAGGATGGCTCTTACAACTAGAAGCTTTTATATTAGAATGGGATGTTATGAGAAGCGACTTTAAGGTCTAGTTCGAAGCATATGAGCCGGTGATCTGAGCAGGTACTTGGTAAAATTGATGCTTTGATCCAGGCCCGGGTGTGACAAGGACCTTTCCAAGACCTTTTACTTTCATGATGTGTTAGATTGGATTTTTAAAAGAACATTAACGAATACATATGCATGTTGTAAAGAAGAGGAACATGACAATCATCAGTAACATAAAATAACAAGATGTTGATAACAGAGTTTGTCCAGGAGGGACTACGTCTTCAGGCCCTGATGTCAATATGGTGTAGGTCGTTGCATTAAGCGCTGTCAATAGTGATGATGTACATAAGAGGTGATGTCACTATCATACAAGGAAAATTCCCTCACGCAGGAGTGGCTCCAAGATATGTTCCGCTACAGGAACTCTCAGTTAAAAAGGACTCCTATCAGTATGACATAAACCCATGCATGATGATGATGAACATACTGCCAACATGGCATAAAAGGGAATTTAGTGCAATCATACATGGTGACACATGAGTATCCCATCAACATAATGACAAAGGGATCTCACATAAACATGATGAATCATGACAACGAGTACATCACATAGATGATTTCATGTCACATCAAGCAGGAATCATGAAAACAAGTAAGAAACAAGATCCCACATCAAACATCAAATAGGGATATGTGCAGCACAATGCATAGAAAAAGAAGTACAAGAACACATTGCATATACCTCACATCTAGGGGCCATCTGAAGAAAAGGATGTCAAGCTACTGAATTTTTTCGGACCATCAATCTCACGACATCGAATCGCATGCAAATGACTACTCGCACATGAACGTTGACACCTACTCTCCACTTAGAAAAGTGCCCGAGAAATGAAATGAGAAAATGGAAAATCTGAACACACCATTAGATTTTTGGTGTCGAATAGTGCAAAATCGACTGTCAAATTTCTAAATTATAACAAAGTGAAAATCTGGGGCTTAAGGAATCTTTTAGATTCCCCCTACATTCCTTAAAGATTCCCTCCTTCGGTCCTCTTCAAATATGTTGCTCAAATCAGGAAATTGACTACGCCATCGTGTTCATGTAGCCGAGAGGTGTAAGATCAACATAAAATTTGTCCAATTTGGACACTACAAAAATTTCACCCTCTTGGAAATTTTGCTAAGTCATGGTTCCACCCACATTAAAAATTAATTAAAAATTTTCCTCGATTTTCGTGCCCACTCTTGGGGTCCTCCATGTTGCCTAGATGCACTAGTGAAATGAAGGTTTATATAAGTTTGGAGGGAAGATAACCTAAAGAAGTCGTTTTGCACATTGGTTAAGATTTCTGAATTTGGTGGAGGAGGTTGGGTGGTCAAACCCGCCTCCTCCATGTTTAACTTTTCTCGTTTTATAAAAATGCAACATATTATTTTGGAGGGGGGTTGGGTCCACATTGGATAGCCCATCCCAATAACTCCCGTAACCATATATTAGTTGGTGCATTAAATGTTTTTTTTGGAGCCGTTTGGTTCTTGGTACGATGGTATCGTTTGGTGTGACACGGTGGTCGTTGGTACATGCGGTTGTGTAATATGGCATAACCATATCTTTAAAAATTTAACGACCATTTCTTTTCTTAAACAATTCGTTGAACTTTAATACACTAACCCTTTTCCATATTTTATATGATTTTCTTTTTTATGGGCTCTTTTGATTTATTTATTTTTGTTTTTATATAATTATATTAAATACTATTATTAAATGATTTTTGTTTTTTTTTTTTGCTTTTTTGTTTTTTTTTTTTTTTTATAATGTGGTTCACAAACACCCTGGTCAGTGAGTGGTCACTATGCCCAAGGAAAAATTTGGGCTAATTACCCCTTGGCATAGTGGCAAGACCTAACCCCAAGGGCTTTGGGTAGAATCGACCTTGTGACCTCCCGATGGCGAGGCACAATTTTTGACCAACTGAGCTAACCCTTGGGGCTTTGTTATATGGTTATTAATAACCATTTTCAATATTAAAAATTGATTTTTGTCTCTTTGATGATATTTTAATTTTTTTTTTTTTGTCTTTTTGTCAGGTTAAG
The DNA here is from genome assembly GCA_000404065.3 of Pinus taeda. Lineage (NCBI taxonomy): Eukaryota > Viridiplantae > Streptophyta > Pinopsida > Pinales > Pinaceae > Pinus > Pinus taeda. The sequence goes on along the minus strand of APFE031178517.1, from coordinate 8,873 downwards.
AACAAATACTAGTGTGCCCTGTGTTGATGTTTTAGTCGCCAATAAGTCACCACATAAACTTAATGGGTCCCGCCTGCTAACTAGGATGCCATGTGGCACACTGTGGGCCCTACTTTTTCCCTTATCATGTCAAACTTTGAAGAGCTCTATCTTTTGCATATGGGCTCGGTTTGACGAACCATTCACACCAACATGATCATGATGACGAGATCTTCAACATGAACCTAGTTCGAACACAATCCAAACACTTTGTGTTTTGACCCTTTTTTAGTCCTCTAGGACTTCTTCCTGTGTTTGGAGCCACCTGGATCAATCCTCCCCACTAAGGAGCTTTTGGTCGTCCAAAAGCATGAAAAATAATCTACTACTTCTATGTACCTTGACTGCATCACAAGCGTCCTGAAAAGGTCTCACTTCCATCTCCTTCACCTTTGTTCTTTGGAGCCTTAAGCGATGAGCCAATACCTGCAACCTCTGCAACCTATAGTACATTATTTTCCAAATTACATGCTTGACTTACATGACAAATTAATGACCCAAGCATCCCATACTTGCCACGAATTTATAACACATACTCGATGATCAAGTTTGCACTAAAATGGAAACAATACCCCATCTACAAAAACAAGGCCAACATATTATTGTTGCTTCAACAAGTGATGGAAAACACATCATCACTGCAACACATGATTTACAAGTATAAGGCCAAACACTATTTGCTTTGACAAGTGATGGAAACACGACATCCCTTTCACAGTTTATCTTGCTACTCAAAATAAGACCATACATCATTGTTCTTGAATAAGTGATGGAAAACATATTATCACTTTTACATTTTAAAATGCAACAAATGATTTGCAAAAGTACAACCATGAAATGCTAACATATCTAGAAACCATTTTTCACTTATCAATGTGAATGGGTCGCCTCCTTGTGGCAGTTTTGCTTGTCGAATAGCTTCTTCACTTGGTTCATGCATCGACACTTTGTCTTTAAGGTGCTGCTTTGGATGGAGCCTCCAACGAGTGGCTCTTTGATTTCCATTTCTGTAACAATGACTGCAATACATCTTCTTCCTCCAGATTTTCTTAACCTGTTTCTTTACATGCTGTTGAGAGGGTATTTTACGCCTCATCCTTTTGTGTGCTACTATGCTTTTCCAACACTTAGAAAATGTATGATTATGTAATCCACAAAAGGTACATGTTTTTCGATGCCATGTTTTACGCTCATCATTAATTACATGATTATAATTGAAATGAACATTTGAGCATCGAGAGTGGTTATACCTTTCCTTGTTGTCTTTGCTGTAAGTATGGCAATGAGACATTGCCTCAGCGCTTTCCCTGCAATGGGCACTGCCATGGGATGATAGGGATGTGTTCCCATCATTCTCTTTCCTCAACTATTTCGATGGTGTCTCAGAAGAAGCTGACACCTTCGAGCATTCCCCTTTGGTTATTAATACCAATTTCTTCTTCCTTCTTGTGCTTCGTCCTGGTAAGGAGCCTCATGTTTGTCCCTGTAATTGGGATCTCCAAATCTCCAACAAAAATCATACTATCTGAAGACGAAACCAAAAGGAAATCAACATATTTTACCTCCTCTGTCAATTTGGAAAGAACTGATGAGGTATTCTCATCATTTGTTGTTGGTTTTCTAGTTGTCTTAGCGCATTCCCCAACTTCCTTTCTGACATATTGAATTCCTGCTTGATGGGGTAATTCTTCTACTTTTATGGTGTTGACAATGCCTTGTCCATTAACGCCCAAGCCTTTTCCTTCATACCCCATTCTCTTCAACAGTTTGGAGCCAATTCATGTGGTATGATTTTCATAAACAACAAAATCATCATCAGGACACATACATGACTTTAGAGAACTACATTTTACCTCACATGGGTCACGCTGCAGCTTTTCCAAGGCCTCATCCTTTGCTTGCAATTGTTGTAGAAAACTTTGTTTTTCCTCTTTCTCTTCATGTAGATGCATCTTCAATTCAACGTTATTTGTTTCAAGATTATGTTTTTTTTTGTTCAGTTCTTCCATGGCCTCTTCTGTGGCTTGCAACTAAAGCTACAATTGCTCCTTTTCCTCTGTCTCTTTCTGTAAAGTTTCTTACATTATTTCCACCCTTTTGAAAATTTTGAGCATGGTCTTGTACATTGCTTTTTCATCCTCTATCATTTCACATTCCATCGTTCATGTCGCAATTCACATCCACGCAAAGACCGCTCTAATACCACTTGATCCAGGTCCGGGTGTGACAAAGGACCCTTCCAAGACCTTTTACTTTCGTGATGTGTTACATTGAATTTTTAAAAGAACATTAATGAGTACATCTGCATGTTATAAAGAAGAGGAACATGACAATCATCAGCGACATAAAATAACAAGACGTTGATAATGGAGTTCGTCTAGGAGGGACTACGTCTCTGGGCCCCGGTGTCAAGATAGTGTAGGCCACTGCATTAAGTGTTGCCAATAGTGATTATGTACATAAGAGGTGAAGTCACTATCATATAAGGAAAATTCCCTCATGCAGGAGTGACTCCAAGAGATGTTTTGCTACATGAACTCTCAGTGAAAAAGGACTCTTATAATTTTGACATAAACCCATGCATGACGATGATGAACATCCTGCCAACATGGCATAAAAGGGATTTCAGTGCAATCATACATGGCGACACATGAGTATCCCATCAACATAACGACAAAGGGATCTCACATAAAACACGATGAATCATGACAACAAGTACATCACATAGATGATTCTACGTCACATCAAGTAGGAATCACGAAAACAAGTAAGAAACAAGAACCCACATCAAACATCAAACAAGGATCTGTGCAGCACAATGCATAGCAAAAGAAGTACCAGAACACACTGCATATGCCTCACACCCAGGGGCCATCTGAAGAAAAGGATGTCAAGCTGCTGAAGCTATTCGGACCATCAATCTCACGGCATCGAATCACATGGAAATGACTGCTCGCACATGAATGTTCACACCTGCACTCCACTTAGAAAAGTGGCCAAGAAATTAAATGAGAAAATCGAAAATATGAACACACCATCAGATTTGTGGCGTCAAATAATGCAAAATTGATTGTCAAATTTTTGAATTCTGATAAAGTGAAAATCTAGGGCTTAAGGAATCTTTTAGATTCCCCCTAGATTCTTTAAGATTCCCTCCTCTAGGTCCTCTGCAGATTTGCTGCTCGAGTCAGAAAACTAACTGGACCATTGGGTTTGTGTCGCCGAGAGGTGTAAGATCGACATAACATTTGTACAATTTGGACACTGCAAAAATTTCACCCTCCTGGAAATTTCATTGAATTAGGGTTCCACCTGCATTAAAAATTAATTAAAAATTAGCCCTGATTTCCATCCCTGCTCCTCGTTCCTCCATGTTTCCTGAGTGCACTGTTGAAATGAAGGTTTATACAAGTTTGGAGAGTGGATAAACTAAAGAAGTCGCTTAGCACATTGGTTAAGATTTTCGAATTTGGTGGAAGAGGTCGGGCAGTCAAAGCCCACCTCCTCCATGTTTAACTTTTCTCGTTTTATAAAACTACAACATATTATCTTGGTGGGGGGTTGAGTCCGCATTAGGCAGCCTGCCCCATAACTCCCGTAACCATACATTAGTTTGTGCATTAAATGTTTTTTCTTGGAGCCATTTGGTTGTTGTTACGATGGTACTGTTTGGTGTGACATGGTGGCCATTGGTACATGTGGTGGTGTCATATGGCATAACCATATCTTTAAAAATTCAACGACCATTTCTTTTCTTAAACAATTCGTTGAAATTTAATGCACTAACCCTTTTTTCCATATTTAATATGATTTTGTTTTTTTAGGGGCTCTTTTGATTTATTTATTTTTGTTTTTATATAGTTATATTAATAACTATATATTAAATGATTTTTGCTATATGGTTATTAATAACCATTTTCCATATTAAAAAATGATTTTTGTCTCTTTTATGATATTTTAATTATTATTTTTTTTGTCTTTTTGTGCAGGTTAAGAACAAATGCTATTGAGCCATGTGTTGATGTTTTAGTGGCCATTAAGTCACCACATAAACTTAGTGGGTCCCACCTGCTGACTGGGATGCCATGTGGCACACTGTGGGCCCTGCTTTTTCCCTTGTCATGTCAAACTTTGAAGAGCTCTATCTCTCGCATATGGGCTCAGTTTGACGAACCATTTGCACCACCATGATCACAATGACAAGATCTTCAACATGAACCTAGTTTGAACACAACCCAAACACTTTGAGTTTTGACCCTTTCTGAGCCCTCTAGGACTTCTTCGTGTGTTTAGAGCCACCTAGATCATGAATGCTAACACCTGCACTCCACTTAGAAAGGTGGACGAGAAATTAAATGAGAAAATGGAAAATCTGAACACACCATCAAATTTTTGGCGTCAAATAATGCAAAATCGACTGTCAAATTTAGGGCTTAAGGAATCTTTTAGATTCCCCCTAGATTCCTTAAAGATTCCCTCCTCGAGGTCCTCTACAGATCTGCTACTCAGATCAGAAAACTAACGGCACCTTCGGGTTCGTGTTGCCAAGAGGTGTAAGATTGACATAAAATTTGTCCAATTTGGACACTGCAAAAATTTCACCCTCCTGGAAATTTCGCTTAGTCACGGTTCCACCTGCATTAAAAATTAATTAAAATTTCGCCCTGATTTCCGTACTTGCTCCTGGTTCTTCCATGCTGCCTGGGCGCATTATTGAAATGAAGGTTTATATAAATTTGGTGGGAAAATAAACTAAAGAAGTTGTTTAGCACATTGGTTAAGATTTTTGAATTTGGTGGAAGAGGTCAGGTGGTCAAAGCCCACCTCCTCCATGTTTAACTTTTCTCGTTTTATAAAACGACAACATGGGGTTGAGTCCACATTGGGTGTCCTACCCCATAACTCCCGTAACCATATATTAGCTGGTGCATTAAATGTTTTTTTTTGAGTCGTTTGGTTGTTGGTACGATGGTACCATTTGGTGTGACATGATGGTGGTTGGTACATGCGGTGGTGTCATATGGCATAACCATATCTTTAAAAATTCAACGACCATTTCTTTTCTTAAACAATTCGTTGAACTTTAATGCACTAACCCTTTTCCATATTTCATATGATTTTGTTTTTTTTATGGGCTCTTTTGATTTATTTATTTTTGTTTTTTAATAGTTATATTAATAACTATATATTTAAATGATTTTTGTTATATGGTATTAATAACCATTTTCCATATTAAAAAATGATTTTTGTCTCTTTTATGATATTTTAATTATTATTTTTTTGTCTTTTTGTGCAGGGTAAGAACAAATGCTAGCGCGCCATGTGTTGATGTTTTAGTGGTCACTAAGTCGCCACATAAACTTAGTGGGTCCCACTTGTTGACTGGGATGCCATGTTGCACACTGTGGGCCCTGCTTTTTCCCTTTTCATGTCAAACTTTGAAAAGCTCTATCTCTTGCATACGGGCTCGGTTTGACAAACCGTTCACACCATCGTGATCATGACGACGAGATCTTCAACATGAACCTAGTTCGAACACAACCCAAACACTTTGAGTTTTGACCCTTTCTGAGTCCTCTGAGTCCTGTGTTTGGAGCCACCTAGATCATGCTTCCACACAAATGTATTTTTGAAAGAGTGATCCTAAGAAAATGCATGTATCTATTCCATAGGAAATTTGATCCCTACCTTCATGTCTTTTATTGAAAGTGAATGTACCATTTATGGTATTCAAATCCATCACTTGGAGTTAATGGAATAGGTCCTTAAACTATTGATATTCTATATCCAATCTTTAGATACCACCTTTTTTCATCTCAAGGGGTTTTATTAGATTGAAGTCTCCACCCCATATCCAGAGCTCCTCCTGGTGAATGGCTCTAATGGTTATTATATTCTTAAAAAAACTATTTTTTCTACTAGGATGTAGGGGCCATAGACTATATTAAGATATTTAATATCCTTGGCTCCTATATATTTACATATCCCTAACATGATGGGAGGCATGGTAATCTAGTCTGTAAATTATACTTCTAGGTGATTCCATAAGTTTTCTGGGTCATAAGTGCTTCCAACAACGTCATGTTATTGATCACATCCTTTCCAACATAGGGGGTTATTTATCTAATTTATCACTAGATGTCTTTGTCTTCTATATTATAAAAATTTCCAGAAATTCATTCTTGATTATCTCCTTAAGAAGCATTTGATTTCCTTTGCTATTAAGACCACTAATATTCGATGAAATTATTTTCATTTAGAAGAGTGTTTAGAGGAGAAAATATAAATGTGACATGTCTTGTATTAAGTAAATGATCTCCCACCATTTTGATTGAAGCTTTATTGGTCCTTCACCACCTGTACTTTAACTTCCTTATTCTACGATGGTTGTTATTTTATATAGAAAATTTGGACCACTAATCCCTTGTTGGTTGACCCCGTTTATTTCATTGATTCCTGAATATGATCTTTTATTCTAAGTATTTATTGATGCTAGAGTTTTTGATGTTATAGAATTGTACTGAGATCGTTGCATTTCCACTCTTTAATATAGTTTAACAAATTCTATTAATCCTCTTCTAGAAGATATCTTTCCTCTTTCAGTTCAAAAACTTAAGCATCGGGCAAAATTTCATCATCCTAGGTTGAAGTTTCATGGTTACCTTTTGGGGTTTTCCTTTTCTGTGATGTTACCTTTTGTTGTATGCTCTCTTATTTGGGATCTAGGATCATAATATTTTATAGAATCCCTAGTTATTTTTCTTGATAATTAATAATTGAGATTTTTTTTTTGAATTAAACATACTACCGCTTTTGTTTAACAAGCATATTTTTTGGAGGTTGATTTGTCCTTTTGGTTACATCTCTTCGAAATCCCTCTAGATTTATTGGTCATATATATTTCTTAGGCTCCTCCTGAAGGAGTGGATAATCCTAAAAGAGGTGACCATATTCATGATAACGACTGTAGCAAAAGGGCACATGTTTATAATCTGGGGTTTGTTTACAGACTTCATCTTGATACAAGATCTCAATAGATTCTACAAGGGTTATGTTATATTCATGTACACACATATTTTGGCATATGAAGTATAATGGCCTCTTCATGTTACTTATGAGATGTTCATTAAAGATGTAGTGGTATTTCTAATTTTGTTAGTGATTTAAGGATCCTAGAATTCTTTGAGTGGTGAAAACATACAGACCAATATTGGGGCCGCCAAGAATTGTTCTTTGTCACTGCAATATACCTCTTCACAAAAACTCATGAATAAGCTAGAAATGTTAAAAAAATATGGGCCATTTTCAATGACTTTGACTCGGTCCTCCAAATTCTTGAAAATGATAGTAAAGAAGCCTTTGGCTCTTAACTCTAGATCCACATGTCATTTAACTTTCCATTTGTGTTGTATCCATCTTACTAGTTCCTTTTTAGTGGGCAATGAAATAGATAAATTTGCATATAAGAGCATGGTATTTCATATATTGTATGTAGCTATCAATTTTAGTGGATCTTACCTCATATTTAGGGTCTTTCTCAGCCTTCAGAAGGAATTTTCTCTTGAATCAAGATTGTCATTGTGCACCCAACAATGTGTTGTCCATATTCTCCATAGTCGTACCTTGTCCATGAAACCCATTGCATGGATATGGTTCGGAGTTGTCATTGCTAAAGAAAATGTTTCAATACGAGGGGTGCACACCCAAGGTATAAATCTGATGGGCATTCCTACCCATCATGTAATTTTTTATGATAGGTTTATTTTTCAAACTTCCGTTCACATGATGTTTTATATATATTTATGCCCTTCATTTAAATGTTATTATGATATTATTTATTAAATTTTTACTAAAATTTTTTGTTGATATAGGTTTTTTTTTTTAAATTAGTAATTATAGCTTGGGAGTCTATTGGCTCTCGAGTCATTGGTGGATGGTTATTTCCCTTAATTTTGTGCAAAGCTCCCTAATTCCGATGGAATTCTCCTAGTTCCTCTGGGCATCGAACTGCCAAGTATATGCAATCCTTTGGTTTTGTCTAACCTTCAGATGCCCGTTCCTAATTGCAATATGCAGGCTCTCTTCCCTAATTTCGATGGAATTCTCCTCGCTCCTCTGGAGATCGAACAACCCAGCATATGCAATCCTTTGGTTCTGTCTAACCTTCAGATGCTTGTTCCTAATTGCAATACGCAGGCTCTCTTGAGAGCCAAGGTCTCCCTGGCGGCCAAGCATGTCCAACTAGTTTCTAATGCCGTAAGTTGCAACCTCTCAAGACTCCACACTTTGTAGAAGCACCTCGACAATTCAAAGGAAAACTCTGATGGCTCGAATTCCTTGTACTCGCCCACACAATTCCCTTTGAGTCAAGGTTTCAGAGCAAGCATGGCTAGCAATGGTGATAGGCTCCTTATCAACACACTCGTAACTTCACTGCTCATCGGGGCTCAAGGTGGGAAAAAAAATAATTAGCCTCTCGGAAGCATCAATGGGCCACAACTCACCACAAATGGCCTCACTTCAACTCGACTCTACACCAAGGAAAGTAGCACTTCACGCAAAGGTTGCAATTAGGAGTGAAGCATCTCATGGGGTGCTTAGTCGATTAGGTGCTTCGTTCACGGGGCTCTCAGTTGCTCAAGCGATTCTGGAGTCATCGTGTTGGAACTACTACACCTACATGCAGACTCTCAGTTAGAGCATGCAACTACATGCAACTACATGCAACTGCATGCAGACTCTTAGTTAAAGCATGCAACTACATGCAACTACTACACATCTACATGCAGACTCTTAGTTAGAGCATGGGAATGCCATGCTAAGATTCCTTTTGC
>APFE031178516.1:23899-55132 GCA_000404065.3 Pinus taeda | reverse complement strand
ATTCTTAAATGCTACCTTTAAGCCATATCCTCACTGTGCATTGTTGTTTTAAGAATTCAAGTGATTGCTCTTAGATAACATGCCTCTTTCACAAACATACAGCCTAAGTAACGAAATCTTAATTGCTCATTACTAGTTGTATTCACCTCATCCTCAATATTCACAGTTTGTTTCATGAATTGTACGCAGGCCCTGTAGCTTTCTTCCTCACCAAAAATCAAGATTTCAACAGAAAACAGTCCCAGACCCCATTGCCCAATGGATTAATCTTCCCTGCTGATCTACTTTAAAGAAAGCAGAAGCATCCTCCCAACCAAATACACAAAAACAACCAAAAAAACTCACCTCACAACTAGCCTAAAACCCTTACTGAAAGCAGTAACAAACCTTACAGAGAGAGCCCTCTCTGACTGCAGCTGGGCTAGAAGCTGCAGCCCAAAGATTGGTTAGTGGTTACCCCGGCCGTATTCTCTTAGGAGTCAAAGAGAACAACCTGGGTGTTAACATCATGCACTCAAAGGAAGAGGAAAAGTATAATAAAAGCTTGAGTGCAAAGCACATTAGGGAAGGGGGAAGGATGAAGGCTTCAACATTCATGACTACGCAATGCACCCTAAGGGAGAGAAGGCCTGAAAGACATCTTAATTTTCTTCAAAAAAGGATTACTATTGATTTGGAATGTGATTTTCCTTCTAGGATAGTGTATTTTGACCCAACAGTGGGTGCTTGACCATTTGGAATGCAAATTTCATTGAGGGAATCCATAGGAAGGAAGCCACTTTTCCTAGGATAGTTTTCACTACACTAGGAGGATAGGAGGGTCTTGCATTGCATGTTTTTCCTCTGCAAAAGGGTGGAATAGGGTCATGTTGTTATCTAGGAGTGATTTATGTGTCATTCAAGAAATATTTTACCAAAAATCAGTGTAGTGAGTCGATATAAGCAAGAAAGGGTAGGTGACTACCCTTGGGAGGCTCATAATGTGCAACAAATTTGAGATGATCTTGAGGAGGACTTAGTGCACCAATATTGGTGAGTAGGATTGAATCCTTGAGACCCATGAATAGGTTAATCTCTTCAATTAGTAAGAGGGCTAATGCCTTCATAACTTGCACTAGGCTAAAGGACCAAGAAGGGCTCCAAAATGGCTAAGTGTGAGACCAACAAAGTAAAAAAGAGAAATGCATCCGAACATGACTCAAACATGGATCACACACATAAAACCATCAATACAAGATAAAAGGATACACAAGACTCATGGATGACATTCACACCTTGAAATAATAGCTAAGAGACACTTATTTCTAAGTGGGACAATTGAAATGACACATTATGACACTTAGAACACAAGTTACGACAGAAGTGATGACTATGACCAAAAGGTGCGCTAAGTTGTAGGAATGTATCTAGAAAATATTATAATAATATATAGGACTATGTAATACATAAGAGTGCACCAGAACTAACTCAGGTGATGTGAAAAGTTGTGACACATGCAAGAGTGAAAACAACAAAAGCGACACCTACGACAGGAGGGAAAACATGCAGACAACACTTGCAAAATGCGAACGAACATGAAAGTGACACATGCCAAAGTGAATATAACATGAAAAAACACCCATTGAAGTGAAAGTGATCAAAAGCGACAACCATGAACATAAAGTGACACTTGTGAAAGAAAAGGTGCGCAAAAGCGACAATCAAGAAAACTCACTAAAATAGAAGTACAAACACAACCAAAGTGAGGGAGATCGTCAACGAAAGTGCACGATGACTGCTGACATTAGTTGAATATTGCACAGACACTATCTTGATGGATGATTTCATAAAGGATGTGTGCTCACGAACTCATCGAAGACTGAGCATGTGTATGCAAGTGACTTGATTGTTTAAAACTAGGAACAAATCTTAAACACTTTAAGAAACATCATTCAACCATGAAGGGAGCATAGAGCGATAGATCATAAGATCCTCAATAAGCTCCAAAATTCAAGTGTAGGAATTTTTTTGGAGGGCGTTGATCGTAGCATCAACACTTGGTGACACACTAGTAGAACTTTGATTGCTATGTTTAGGTTTATGTAACAACCTCGGGTTAAAAGTTCATGTAATAAAGTTAATAAAGGAAACATAAGACCAAGGTCATGGGACCCTTATTCTAAGCTGAATGTTGGGAAAAACATCCTAGTGGATGTTCATTTGATTTATTATGGATAAGGAAATTAACAAAGGAAATGGAAAATACATTGAAAAGGAAAAGAGGAATTAATTAGCATTTTAATTATGAAAATAAAGGAAAATAGCAGAAAAGGAAGGTGAAAGGTGACAGGTTGCATGTGAGGAGGAAATTAAAGGAAAATTAGTGGAAATTGAAGAAAATAGTGGCCTCATTGATAAAAAGGCTTGTGGGGATCAGTTCACATCTTTTGTCTGTTCAGTTTTGGAACTCTCTCTCTCTATTCTCTCATACTCTTACACACTTAGAACATTCTTGGAGCACTCTAGCATTGGAGAAATGAAAGCAAAGGAAGGACAAGAAAGCAAATGAAAGCAAGGGTCAAGCAAGGAAGAGTTGGATCAAGCGGCTACAACATAATTACTGACAGGTATTGAGTTGTATGTATGATTTCCTTGCTAGTTTTGGCATGCATGGTACATGCATGTGTGTATTTGGTTCTCTTGCTGTCATTGACATGGGATTTTCTAGGAGCGACAGTGGTTTCAAATATGTCTTTTGATTTCCTGATAACTGTAGCGTGATGGAGTTCTCTCTTCATTTGAGTTTGGATTTCTGAATGGTTTTGGAATTGGGTAAATCCCTTGACCAATAATGGAGGGATACACTGTAAATACTAAGCATGGATTCAAAAAATTCCTCATGGCATTGGTGAAGAAATGCATAGGCATCCATGCTTGTTTAGGGCCTAGTGATCCCTTGAATGGTTTTGGCGGAATTGTGGTAAAGCTCGGTAGTGTATGTTTCTTTGGTTGGGCCTAGGAATCCCTTAATCGGTAATGGCAGGATTGCGGTAAAGCTTGGTTGGGCAGGTGCTTTCTTCGGGCCTAAAAATACCTTGATCGGTAATGGCGGGATATGAAGTAAAGCCTGAAGAAGCGCTAGTTGTTTTGTTGTAAGTCCCACATTCATGCTTGGAAAATGGGATGGGGGTGATTGGCTAAAAGAAAGATTTGGTTGAGCCCAATCTATGGTTAGGTGGTACGTGGAAGTCCCTGATCCGGATTTAAACAAGAATGCAACAAATTATATATATAACCATAAATACAGAGATGCAGCAGAAATAACTCTTCATTTCATTAATGTAAAAACTGAAATATGCTTACAAACATAAATGGAAATAAACAAGCTCGGGCAATGGTAGCTTATCTTTGAGAAGAGATGCGGTGACTACACGCCTCTGAACTCTGTTACAATGAGGCCTGAAGGCTTATTTATTATTGATAAACAATGGAAAATCCAAAACATCCAAAAACCTAACCCTAGGAGATGAAGCGCGAAAATATGGGCCCTGTTTGGGTAAATTGGTACATCAACTTCCTGGGGTCGTAACTTTGGCATACAATCTTCATTTGAAACACACAATACCTCGTTAGAAATATATATTCGAGGACTACAAATTTCAAATGGCCAACAACAAATTTATTTTTGTTGGCCCCTGTTTTCCCAAAAAACGTCATTTAGGGCCTCAAAACAGCTCCAGAAGTTCAGGACCCAAAAAACTGCCAAAAAGAGTAAATTGTGCTACAATTAACGAAACTAAAAATTGAACGAGGTAGTTGTGGGGGTCAAAGTGGGATAGGTGGGTGGCCACCAAAATCTACTTGGATCATTCCTCCCCCCTAGGAAGCAATGATCCCCATTGCGTTGAGTGCCTCCATGAGATGGGGAAACTTTTGCTGAACTTGGTCACTGGTGAGCTATTCTGCAATCTCTGATGTGTCTAGTAATTGTGGGAAGCATGGTCGAGGGGGTCCACATTGTACACTCAGTCCAAGCCAAGGAATGGGGGAATGTTGCTCTCCAAAGCATTGTTTCCCACAACCTTGGTACTAGTAAAAGGACCATATCGAAGTGGTCTAAGCTTCTAATGGGACCTTGTAAGGCATTCTTTCTGCAGATGCAACTAGAATTTGTTTCCCACTTGAAACTTGTGTGGCACCCGATGTTGATAATGTCATTGCTTGTACTTGAAATTTTCTAGAATCGAGTGGTGATATATCAGACCATTGGGTAGAGGTGATTCGAGAGTCAGATTGGATGAATGCTTAACCTGACAGTGCAATGATACCCCTGTGGGTGAGGAGAAGATGTCCTTGTATTCTTTTATGACCATATCCACCTGATTCTACTGCATGGAGGAACCCTTCTTTGGATCCATGGATGTGGCTACAATTTTCCCCTTACTTTGAGAGCGAACCAGAAAGAAAATAAATTTCGTAGTCTGGGAGATGATCTTACTGCATTTCTTAGCAAAGATCAAAGAGGTGGCGGTAGGTGGGGCTACCTCCGGTATTTTGTATAACATATTACCCAAAGAAATAATCACAAAGTAAGGTCTAGACTCATATATAACATTTCACTTCCACAAGTATGGTTGTCCTAATAATACATCACAAACATTGAGACGAGAAACATCACACAATAACTCATCTATGAAGGGCTTGATACTGTAGGGAAGGCGACACTGCTGGCGGACTTCTGCAGTTTGGGGAAGACTTTCCCTTGCTTCAGATTCACGGATCCAAAGTCTCGCTTCTTCTGTTTGAACTTCTGCTCAATCTTAACAACGTATCGGTGCGTTGTGCTGAGTGAGGAGATGTCCAAGAACTCCATCTCATCCTGGATGTACCTATGTAGGTAGCCGCGGTATTTGAATACCAAATTCTACTCAGAATCCTTGATACCCAACTTTGTGCAAAGGGTGTGAAAACTATTGGTAAAATCCGACACGTCTTGGTCCCTTCCTTGCTGCAACGTGGTCCACTTTATGTATTTATGCTCATAGCTTCCAATAGGGTAGTAATGATCCTTGATGGCATCCTGAAATGAATTCCAAGTGGATGCGACTGAGAACAGTGAGGCTGTACTTTCATCCTTCTGCTTGTAGTAGGTTTCCCATCAGTCCTTGACATGAGGGGCGGCTTTGAGAAGAGTGAAAGTAATATTTTCCTGAATGGAAAAATCATGAATAGAAAAATACCCTTCTAGCAGATTCAGCCATTTATCTATGGCATCTACATCTATCTGACCCTTGAATATAGGGCTTTCAAAGTTAACTTGTACCTTAAAGGGTGTGGCATAGAGTAGCTGCTGGAAGTAGATGCGTCGCCCTTGGGTAGCCGCTGAAGGATCCGGGCAAAGTTTTCCATCATTGCATTCCTTTGTCGCTCGACGGCTTCTTCGATCAATATTTTGGTAGTATCTCCTACCCCCTAATTTTTCTTTTCTTCTGCCATGGGAGGCCATTGGGATTTGTGAGGTTGGTCTTGCAAAGGTTCGACCAGTTCAAGTCCTAACTCCTTATGTCCCGACCTCATTGGGGACATGCAAAGAAAAATAGAGAAAGAGTAGACTGCTGTGATATCACTGATCTAGATTTATGTAGGAATGCAACAAATTACAAATATAACCATAAATACAGAGGTGCAACAGAAATAACACTTCATTTCATTAATGTAAAATACTGAAATATGCTTACAAACATAAATGGAAATAAACTAGCTTGGGCAATGTTAGCTTATCTCTGAGAACAGACGTGGCGGCTACATGCCTCTGAACTTTGTTACAATGAGGCTCAAAGCCCTATTTATTGTTGAGAAACAATGGAAAACCCTAAACATCCAAAAACCTAACCCTAGGAGATGAAGCACCAAACTATGGGCCCCATTTGGGTAAATTGGTACATCAACTTCCTGGGGTCATAACTTTGGCATACGATCTCCGTTTCATGTGCACAATACCTTGTTAGAAATATCTATCCAAGGAATACAACTTTCGAATGCCCAACATCAATTAATAACCCATGTTGGCCCCCATTTTCCCAAAAAACGTCGTTTAGGGCCTCAAAACGGCTCCTGAAGTTCAGGACCTGAAAAAATTTCCAAAAATATTAAATTGTGCTACAATTAAGGAAAATGAAAAACTAAAAGAGAAAGTTGTGGGGGTCCAAGTGGGATAGATGGGTGGCCACCAACATCGACCTAGATCATTTCTACCCCCTTAAGAAGCAATGGTCCCCATTGCGTTGAGTGCCTTCATGAGATGGGGAAACTTCTACGAAACTTGGTCCTTGGTGTTCTGCAATCTCTGATGTGTCTAGTAATGGTGGGAAGCATGGTAGAGGGGGTCCAAATTGAACACTTAGTGCAAGCCAATGAATGGGGGAATGTTGTGCTCCAAATCATTGTTTCCCACAGGCTTGGTAATGGTGTAAGGACCATATCGAAGTGGTCTGAGCTTCTGATGGGCTCTTGTAAGGCATTCTTTCTGCAGATGCAACCAGACTTTGTCACCCAATTAAAACTTGTTTGGCACCCGATATTGATCATGTCACTGCTTGTACTTGGCATTTTCTAGAATGGAGTGGCAATATATCGGCCCGTTGGGTAGAGGTGCTCTGAGAGTCAGATATGAAAAATACTTAACCTAGTAGTGCAACGATACCCCTATGGGTGAGGAGAAGATGTCCTTGTATTCTTTTATGACCATATCCAACTGCTTCTATTGCATGGGGGAACCCTTCGTGGGGGCCATGGATGTGGCTACGATCTTCCCCTTACTTTGAGAGCGAACCAAAAAGAAAATAAATTTCATAGTTTGGGAGATGATCTTACTGCATCTCTTAGTAGATATCAAAGAGGTGGTGGTAGGTGGGGCTACCTCAGGTATCCTGTATAATGTATTACACAAGTAAATAATCACAGAGTGAGGTCTAGACTCATATAAAACATGTCGCTTCGACTAGTATGGTTGTCCTAATAATACATCACAAACTTTGAGAGGAGCAACATCACACATTACCTCATCTGTGAAGGGCTTGATGTTGTAGGGAAGGCGGCACTGTTGGCTGACTTAGAGATCTTGTCCTTAGTGAAGCCACCCAATGTTGTACGGCTATGGGTGTGTTATGGTCAATAGGCCCATCCAATTCATGACCTCTGCTAAAATGGGATTCTTTTGGCTGCCAATGTCGACAATGAATTACAGTGGCGAACCCTTCACCCACATTTGTGACTGGAAAAGACACTCCCCCTCCTTTGGATCTTCGGGCTCATTCTTCTGGATCTTGGCAATGGCAACAGTGACATTGGGGTTTGCACCAATGATCTACTTCCCTTTGTTGTTCCTCTTGTTAGGTTTTGAATCAGGGTCGGAACATGCATATGATTCTGAAGCCTTCAACTCAGCCACCAACGACTTCTTGGACTAACACTCATTTGTGTTATGAGTGGGGCTCTTATGGAACTCACACCACTTTCTTGTGTGCTTCTTTGACTTCTTAGTATTGTTCCTTTCTTTTAGCTTCGATGGGTTGTCTTGGGTCACACTGTATTGGCTTTGTCCTTGGTTCTGCGGTTTGGGGAAGCCTTTCCCTTGCTTTGGATTCGTGGATCCAAAGTCTCACTTCTTCTGTTTAAAATTACGCTCGATCTTGACAGTGTATCAATATGCCGTGGAGAGCGAGGAAATGTCCATGAACTCCATCTCATCTTGGATGTACCTATGTAGGAAACCACAGTATTTGATACCAAATGCTGCTCAGAATCCTTGATACCCAATTTTGTACAAAGGGTATGAAAAATATTGGTAAACTTCGGCATGTCTTGGCCCCTTCCCTGCCGCAGCGTGGTCCAATTTATGTATTTATCCTCATAACTTTCAATAGGGTAGTACTACTCCTTGATGGCATCCCATAATGAATTCCAAGTGGGTGTGGCTGAAAAAAGTGAGGCCATACTTTCATCCTTCTACTCGCAATAGGTTTCCCACCAGTCCTTGATGTGAGGGGCGACTTTGAGAAGAGCGAAAGTAATCTTTTCCTGGCTGGAGAAATCATGAACAAAAAATACCCTTCTAGAAGATTTAACCATTTATCTATGGCATCTGCATCTACCTGACCCTTGAATATGGGGATTTCAAAGTTAACTTGTACCTTAAAGGGTGTGGCATTTCCAGAGTAGCTGCGAGAAGTAGATGCGTCACCCCTGGGTAGCTGCTGAAGGATCTGGGCAAAGTTGTCATCGCGTTCCTTTGTCGCTCGAGGGCTTCCTCAATCAAGATTTTGATAGGATATCCTACCCTATCATCTTTCTTTTCTTCCACCATGGGAGGCCATTGGGATTTGTGAGGCTGGTCTTGCGAAGGTTCGACCAGTTCAAGCCCTAACTCCTTATATGCCAACCTCGTTGGGGACATGCAAAGAAAAACATAGAAAGGGAAAACCACTCTGATACCACTGATCCGTATTTATGCAAGAATGCAACAATTACAAAGATAACCATAAATATAGAGATGCAGCAGAAATAACACTTCATTTCATTAATGTAAAATACTGAAATATGCTTATAAACATAAATGGAAATAAACTAGCTCGGACAATGGTAGCTTATCTCTGAGAAGAGATGTGGTGTCTACATGCCTCTAAAATCTGTTACAATGAGACTCAAAGGCCTATTTATTGTTGAGAAACAATGGAAAACCCTAAACATAAAAAAAACTAACCCTAGGAGATGAAGCGCCAAACTATGGGGCCCGTTTGGGTAAATTGGTACAACAACTTCCCAGGGTTGTAACTTTGGCATACAATCTCTGTTTGACATGCAAAATACCTTGTTCAAAAGATCTATCCGAGGAATACAACTTTCGAATGGCTGACATCAATGTATTATCTATGTTGGCCCCCATTTTCCCAAAAAACATTGTTTAGGGCCTCAAAACAACTCCGGAAGTTCAGGACTTGACATAACTGCCAAAAATAGTAAATTGTACTATAATTAAGGAAACTGAAAAACTGAAAGAGGCAGTTGTGGGGGTCCAAGTGGGATAGGTGGGTGGCCACCAACATCCACCTCAATCAATCCCTGACTTGGTTGGATTTTGCATATGTTAATTAGAGATCATTTCCTCTTGTATTGCATGAGTATTTATACTTGTTATTATGTGGCTTTTATGGTTGTTCTATCATTGTTATTATTTTGGTTATATGATGGTTATAAACATGGTTTTATCACAGACTTTAGCTATGGATATCATCATGTTTTGATTAGTAAATGAATGGTTATTTAGACTTAATAGATGTTATTGCAGCTATTGTGAGAGGGAATCATATTTTCTTGATGATTTTTTAGATAAGTATGTGACCCTTATGTTCAGATATGCATTTATAACCTATAGATTACATGCTCACAATGTGTTTGACGAAATGTATTTCATGGTGAGGCCTTGTTACGTCATGTTCTTCTCTAATTTTTGTATTAATGGCTTTGTCCTTGTTTCATTCATCATTATGGAAAGTTCTATCAAGTTCTGAGCATAGGTCTAGATTGTAGCCGTGAAAAAGTAGCTTAGATCTTGGGGTCGCATGCACAAAACTAGGTAAATTAGACTACAATAGCTATGAGGCAGGGTTATCCATGTGAATAGAGGTGTACAGTTGCTAGCATGCCTTGTTATGCATCCGAATGAAAACCCAGTTCAATGAAAAATCAAGTTAACTAAGGGTTATGGAACTTGGAGTCGTTGGTTGTCTCCTGGGGGTCCTGTAGCTCCTAAGGAAGGTTAGCAAGGTTTTAGTATGTTAATTCCACTTCCTTAACTATACCTAGGAGGTTGAGTCATATCATAATAACTCTTTGTCACATATTTACCCTGGTGGACCCATGAACTTAGGTGAGTGTGGGAGGAGGGTGTTATAGAGTGGTATCAGAGCAAGGTTCAACACTTGGACTAGATGGGTGGGATGTGTTTGTCATGAATGCATGCCAGTTGTATATGTGTTTGTTATGAATTTCAGTGTCTATACATTTGTTATGAATGCATTGTTATGGTCATGGTTGTTGTGCATGATGTCATGGGTGTAGTTGGTATTGTCATGCATGATGTCAATATTTTGTTGTGATTATGATTATAGATGGAACATGCTAATATGGTTGATCTTGGAGACGAGATATCCTCCCCTAAACTATATTGAGGTATGTTGATTATGTTTATATTTTGGTTTAGTTGACATAATATACTTGTAGGAAGGATAGGATCAAAGATGACTAGAAAAATGGTGGATTATAGTTCACGAGACTCTCCTTAGAGATCAGATGAGCAACATGGCTGTAGTTTCCCTTCTTGGTGAGATAACTTTAATGACACTTGGAGAGGGCCATTTTGATGCAATGATATAATATTATGCATGTCAGACTTATGTATATGCTTGTATGCTATACCTACTTTGGGTCACCTGGTTGCTGTGTGCTTATAATAATACTTATGGTTATATGTATAAGACTAATTTTTGTTAAGTACATAATATCAGTTTTTTCTCTTTTGGCAGCCCCCATGGGTGCGACTTGTTGGCCAATGAACACACTTCTAAGGCATTCATGCTATTGTGCAATTCACATATTCAAACCTTGAATTATTCGTGCGTTGCTACTTGGGGGCAGTGTAGTTGCAACTGGAGGTTATAGTGGAAGTCATCAAGGATCGACCTCATGTCACATGAGTACACCAACCGATGCGTTATCGATTATGCGTTATCAAGTGGCAATTTTTTTTTTTCTCTTTTGGTGTCAAACTTTTGAAGCAAGTGTATGACATGGATGGTGATATAGGAATGAGACACCTAGATCCATGGATGATCATGGTTATGTGGAACATATGGTTAATTATGATTTACAGATGATAAATGATTTGTATGATTATATATGATTAATTTTGTACTAAGTAGGATGTGGAAGGGGACTTGGTCATTTCCAACAAGGATGCTTGAGTTATAAATGACTGCGGAAGTCATTTCTCCAAAACCGTAGTGATTATGGAAGTCATTCACTATCCTTGTTAAATTTGAATAAGTTAATTATGAAATTCATTTGATTCCTTTGATCTATGAGATTGTGATGCATGCAGGTCTTGGAACAAGACCTTACCAATGAACTATCATATGGGTATGAGATTACAATCAGTACATTAAGGTGAAGCGTGAGGTTTCAAAGCAGAGTAGATGAGAAGTCATGGAAATTAGGGTGTAGAGTCCTAAATCCATGATGTTGAAAATAGCAATAAGAAATGCTAAAAATAGAAGTGGTAAAAATAGCACTACTATAAATAGCATTTTGGGATACATTCCAATTTTAGTTAGTCCTTGAACTAAAATTGAGAATTAAAATGTGAATTTGATCTTAGCAGTTGTTTGTAAAATAATTAATTAATTCATCTTGAGTTAATTAGTTTTAGAAAATCAAACATGAAGTCTATATGAAGACATGCAACAGTTTCCCCTTTGATTGAGGAAGTTATCCCTTGATTAAGGAATCATGATGAGTTGTACTTTGAGTTGTAATTAGTTAGCTCAGTTAACTGAGTTAAGTCCAGTTAGATTAGTTCCAATAGTTTGTGGAAATGATTGTGAGTTTAGTTAGCTAATGCATGCATGCATGTAACTGCTGCACTTTAGATAACTAAATATTCTCTCATAAATAACTCATGCATGTCAGTTCAGTCCGAGACCTAGTTGAGATCAGATGATGGGATAGTGTACTATCAGTTGCAGGAATATTCCATTGAGGATATCTCTTGCATGTAGAAGGAATTCATTCCTTGGAGATTACATAGTTACTTCTGAGTTTGGTGAGTTGTGTGAGAGGCCAATTCACATAGGTGGCAGCATTGGACCCCAAGAGAAACTGCACAAGGAAATAGGAGGCTTGGAGGATTGGAGGAAGGTATATGTTGTGTTTATTCAGTCTGTGAGTTGTATTGAGGGATTGTACTAAGAGTTGGATAGCTTGTGAAGCTAAAGATTTGTGCAATCTGGAGATATTTCCACTTGTATGATAATACAGAGATCAAGGTTTTTAGCTGAGGCTTTCCCCAGAGTATTCTTCTGTGTTTATATGTGATTGCTTTCTCATTCTTTGTTATATGTGTTCTATTTGATCTTGCTCGAAATCGATTAAGCTTCTGCAAGTTTGTTTGTAGAAGTAGATCAAGTATCTTTCTTTAGTATATTGCATTAGTAGGTGATCTACAGTGGGAAATTATACATGCTATCGGAGCAAAGGTAATCAAAGCAAAGGAAAATATACAAATAAGGGAGAAGTTTGAAGTTCCTAATTATAGAATTTGAATTCTTGTCACATCTCAAATTTCACCAATGGCGTTCAACGGTTTAAGACTCGAGTATGCCCATGATGGAAGCTCGAATTATATAGTCTGGAAGGATCATTTGGAAGCAGTATTAGAGGAAATTGGTCTAAAGGACTTCATTGATTAAGAAGTCCCCAAGCCAGCAGCAGCTAATGCCCAAGAATTGGCGGAATGGAAGAAATGTGTGGCTAGAGTGAGGAGAATCCTTTTGGAAGGAGTTTGAGACCACATAGTCTCGAGTCTCCATGGGAAGGAGACACTATTTTCAGTGTGGAAAACATTGAAAGATCTATATCAGAACAAAAACGATCAGATGAAGCTGGCACTGAAAGACAAGCTTCGGAAAATCAAGTGTGAAAAGGGCGACACGATCTCTGCATATATGAACAAGCTCACCGCCTGTAGGGATGAGCTTGGAAGTGTAGGGATCATGACAACCTATGATGACATGGTGAGTCTTTCTCTTCTCGGTCTTCTTAAGAGCTGGCATAGCTATCAAGAATCAGTAAATGGAAGAGAGAAACTGCCAGATTAGGAAGGACTTTGGTCGGATCTGATGTAGGAGGAGATAAGAAGAAGCACCAGAGATGGATCTTCATCAAAGCAAGATGATGAAGAAAATCTAGCCTTAACGAGTAAGGTGAGGAAAGGGAAAGGGAAGGCATCCCATTCCAAATCTAGTTCTTCCCATGGTGGGAAGAAGTTTGACAAATAGAAAGTGAGAAGCTTTCATTGTCATGAGGTGGGCCATTATGCTACGAATTGTCCACAGAAGAAATCCAAGAAGGGATCCTCGAAGGGATTAGATGGTGAGGCACTGGCCTCACAGTTTGAACTGGATTTCTCTCTCATTGCATGCATGGTTTCATCCATTGTGGGATGTGTTTGGTACCTGGACAGTGGAGCCTCTTTCCACATGTCCAGCGATAAGAATCTTTTCAGTACCTTGGAGGAGAAGGATCTCTAGATGGGGATCGAGATGGGTGGTGATGGAAAGTACCGTGTTTCAGGTGAATGTACGATTGTGTTTAAGAGGCAACATGGAGCTCCTCTCACCCTGACTAATGTAAAGTATGTACCAATTTTGAAGAAGAATCTTGTGTCTGTCGTTATGCTAGAAGACAAAGGCTATGATGTAGTCTTTAGTAAAGGAAAGGTATTTTTGAGGCATATCGACACTGGATAGACCAAGAGGATTGGGATTCAAGTAAAGAATCTCTACAAGTTGGAGCTAGATGACTATGCTGCATTGAGTTCCAAAGCAGAGTTGGTGCAGAGCCAAGATGTTGGCAAGCTATGGCATAGAACATTGAGCCACTTGCACCATGGGGCCTTGAAGATCATGCAACAGATTTCTACCAGACTTCCCAAGGGAAAAATGGAGCAAATAGATACATGCAAAGGTTGTACCTTGGGTAAGTATGCAAAATATTCCTTTCATGATCGAGATAGTAGAGCTGGAGCAATCCTGGAGCAAGTTCACACAGATGTGTTTGGACCATTCTCTACAGCCTCCATCGCTAAACAAAGGTACTATGTTATTTTTATTGATGATTTTTCTCGTAGATGTTGGATCTACTTTATGTAGAAGAAGGATCAAACCTTCTCAAGGTTTTGTGAGTTTAAAGCCTTGGCAGAGAAAGAATCTGGAAAGAAAATAAGGGCCTTGCGTAGCGACAATGGTGGAGAGTATGTCTCCCAATAGTTTAAGGAATTCTACGTAGCAGAAGGAATTAAACGGGAGTTGATTGCACTCCATAACCCACAACAGAGTGGGGTGGCCAAAAGGAAGAACAGACTGATTGTGGGAGCAGCTTGAGCGATGTTGCATGACCAAAGCCTACCACTTCATTTGTAGGCTGAGGCATGCAATACAACAATATAATTGCAGAATAGAAGCCCACATTGTATACTGGGGATGAAGACACCAATGGAAGCCTTTTCCAGGAAGTGACCAGATATGAGTCACTTCAGGATCTTTGGATCATCATTTTATTGCCATGTGACCAAAGATGCCCGGAAGAAGCTAGATCCAATAGCTACGTTGGGGATACTTGTGGGGTACATTTATACACCCGACAACTATCGGGTGTTCCTGCCTACTAGTCAGAGGACAGTGGTACGCAGAGATTTGAAGTTTGACGAGCAGAAAGCCATGCGAGTATTACTTGAGAGGGAGCTCAAGTTGCATACATAGGAGGAACTTTCAGTTCCTAAGGAGGAGGAGCCTCAAATTGATGTGGATCAGCCACATGTAGAGGATCCGTGAGTGGAGACATCCACTCATGCTGAGTCTTCTAGAGATGGGCAAAAACGCTCAAGGGAAGTTGATAGGTTGATGATGGATGCATGAGAGAATGTGGGATAGCCATCTTTTCAGCAAAAACAGAGGAGGTCAACTGAACGGTACACTAGTTACATGGCCCTGGTTGGGGAGTGTGTAGAGACCGAATCTTCTTCATTTGAGGAAGTAGTGCAGCAACCAGTCTAGGTTGATTCTATGGTGGAGGAGTATGACTCCATCATTCGGAACTATGTTTGGGATGTTGTCCCAAGACCTCAACACAAGTCAGTGGTGAGTTCCCGATGGCTTTACAAGGTAAAGCAAGCAGCTGATGGTAGTGTTGAGAAACATAAGGCAAGGTTTGTTGCCCGTGGTTTCTCGCAGGTCGAGGGGATCAACTATGATGAGAATTTTGCTCCTGTAGCAAGGTACTCATCTGTCAGATCAATGTTGGCACTATTAGCTCATATGGGTTGGAATATCCATCAGATGGATGTGAAGACTGTGTTCCTCAATGGGAAGATTGAGGAAGAGGTGTACATTGAGTAATCGAAAGGTTTTGAGACCTTCGATCATGAGTCGCATGTGTACTGACTCAAGAGGGCTTTGTACAGGCTGAAGCAAGCACCTCGTGCTTGGTACACCAGGATCAACAAGTATTTCACCGGGTTGGGCTTCACCAAGAGTGAAGTAGATGCGAACCTTTACCACATCATGGTAGAAGGTAAGCCATTGATCATTGTTCTTTATGTGGATGGTTTTGACAGGTGATGATCAGTTGATCAAGTCTTGCAAGGAGGACCTTGAAAGAGAGTTTGAGATGAAAGACATGGCTCTTATGCACTACTTTCTAGGCATGGAAGTGTGGTAGAAGGATAGGGAAGTGTTTGTGTCTCAAAGCAAGTATACCAATGAGATACTCAGGCGGTTCCACATGGAGAAGTGTAAGCCCATGCAGAATCCTATAGCTGGTAATTGGAGGAAGGAGGATGCTACTTCAAGTGAGGTAGTAGCTGCTATTGTTTATTTGCAGCTTGTGGGTTCATTGATGTATCTAGTGAACACACGACCAAATTTATGCTTTGCGGTGAACTAGATGAGTCAAGCTATGATTCAGCCTACCAAACTGTTTTGGAAGGCAGCAAAGCATGTGCTGAGATACCTCAGAGGCACATCTCAGTATGGATTGTGGTACATACAGACAGAGGAAGTGAAGCTTCAGGGCTTCACAGATGCAAATTGGGCAGGAAGTCCATCAGACTGGAAGAGCACTTCTGGAGGAATCTTCAACCTTGTTTCAGTTGCAATTTCCCGGTACAACGAGAAATAGAGGTCAGTTGCACTTAGCTCAGCAGAGGTTGAATACATGGCTGCTAGTCAGGCAGCATGCGAGTCCATTTGGATGCAAAAGATTCTAGTGGGATTGTTTGGTTAGAGGATGGATCCAATTGTGATCTACTGTGATAATCAAAGTTGTATCAAACTCTCTGAGAATCCAGTATTTCATGATAGGTCCAAGCACCTCGATATCCAGTACCATCATCTTTGAGACTGTGTGGTGAAGAGGATCATGTTATTGTTGTATGTTTCGACTGAGGAACATGATGCATATAATTTGACTAAGGCATTGTCAAAATGCAAGTGCGGGTTCCACAGAGATAGGATTGGGGTGACTGATAATCCATTTCTTGTTGAGAGGGAGTGTTGAAAATAGCAACAAAAATTCTAAAAATAGAAGTGCTAAAAATAGCTCTACTAAAAATAGCATTTCGGGATACATTCCAATTTTAGTTAGTCCCTGAACTAAAATTGAGAATTAAAATTCGAATTTGATCTTAGCAGATGTTTGTAAAATAATTATTTAATTCATCTTGATTTAATTAGTTGTAGAAAATCAAATATGAAGTCTATGTGAAGACATGCAACAATTTCCCCTTTGATTAAGGAAGTTATCCCTTGATTAAGGAGATTAGGATGAGTTGTACTTTGAGTTGTAATTAGTTAGATCAGTTAACTGAGTTAAGTCTAGTTAGATTAGTTCCAACAGTTTGTGGAACTGATTGTGAGTTCACTTAGTTAATGCATGCATGCATGTAACTGCTGCACTTCAGATAACTAAATATTCTCTCGTAAATAACTCATGCATGTCAGTTCAGTCAGAGACCCAGTTGAGATCAGATGATGGGACAATGTACTATCAGTTGCAGGAATATTCCATTGAGGATATAACTTGCATGTAGAAGGAATTCATTCCTTGGAGATTGCGCAATTACTTCTAAGTTTGGTGAGTTGTGTGAGAGGCCAATTCACATAGGTGACAGCATTGGGCCCCAAGAGAAACTGTGCAAGGAAATAGGAGGCTTGGAGGATTGGAGGAAGGCATATGTTGTGTCTATTCAGTCTGTGAACTATATTGAGGGATTGTACTAAGAGCTGGATAGCTTGTGAGCTAAAGCTTTGCGTAATCTGGAGATATTTCCACTTGTATGATAATACAGAGATCAGGGTTTTTAGCTGAGGCTTTCCCTAGAGTATTCTTTTGTGTTCATGTGTGATTTCTTTCTCATTCTTTGTTATATGTGTTCTATTTGATCTTGCTCAAAAACAATTAAGCTTCTGCAAGTTTGTTTGTAGAAGTAGATCAAGTATTTTGCTTTAGTATATTGCATTATCAGGTGATCTATAGTGGGAAATTCTACACATGAAAGATAAATACGTGGGGTCTTGGATCTATATTAAAAGGATTAAGGAACAATGTCCTAAATCCATGAAATATAAAGTTGTGGAGCATTGGATCTATAATAAAAGGATTGGGATGCAGAGTACTAAATATTTAAAATATCAAGGTGTGGAATTTTGGATCCTTGGAGTAGATTGGTGCATGGAGTCTTCAATCTACTAAGGCACAAATATGCATGCAATAGGGATGCAGAATTTCTATTCTCCAGAAGAAAATACCACTCGTAGGAAGTTCTAGGATGAATTTCCTTAATAAAATATCATTTCTGGCAATTCTAAAGTGACTTTATAAAAATAAAAAGCCATGTCTAGCATCTCAACCTTGCATAAATTGGTAATCAAGTGTAGTTGAAGGAAAATCACTTAACTTATCATTAATCAACCCTAATAATTCAATCTTGACTTAATCCTCAATATTATAAATATTAATATTATCTTTCATGAGACTATGATATTATTATTAAAAGGGAATTATAAGTCAACTTCATCTCCTAAATCACTTCACACCTCTCTCCGTAATGATTATCATGGCTCTATGTAACTTTCTCTCTCTTTTAATAATACATTACACTTTGTTTTAAGCACTCATCAAAGAATGGCATATTCCTCTTACACTCATTAAAGACATGTCATAAAAGATTCCTCTTACGATTTCCTTAATGCATATGTTACACTCTCCTTAACTAAGGCATGCATATCTATCCTTAATGTCATGAGTCACACTCCTATAAAAGGAATACAAGGCATGCATATTATTCCTCATTTATGACAATAATTTGTTGCTCCTCCTATATATGTGCCTAATGTATTCTCACTTGAGGGAGGAAAGTGTGAATTGTGATGCCAAGAGTGGGAGATACTTGAGGAAGATTGTGAGAGGGAGAGATATGGAGAGTAGCCAAATGTTGTCGAAATGAATCCGAAATTCTTACTAAACTACTAAGTAGCTCTAGCTAGTGGAGTTGAACATGAGTGGAATTGAGAAGACGTGAAAATTATCTTCCTTAGTTGCCTTGTATATCTCCTTACTGTTGTATTTTGGGTACTTCTTGTGATATTTTACATCTTGAGGGTTTCAAGGGGAGAATTTATTCATGGATATGGTTGGGTGAAAAACTATATGGTTCACAATGATTTGGTAAGTAGATTGGAGCTAGATCATACTCTCAGCTTTGGAGTTATATATATATACATTGTCAGGGATACTCATAAACATTCTTGAAATTTTAGTTCATTATTAGTTAAAGTGTTGTAGAAATTTCAATTTATGGGAAGTTTATACTTATGAATGCTTATGTTATGAGCTAAAAAATAATGAATGACATCTATAGTTGAGAATGTGCATGCAAGGGATTAAAAAGAATGTATTGCCAAAGTTTTCAACTTCAGTTTATAATGAATATTTGTCCATAGCGGCTCATATCTATTATCCAAATTCAATATTCTATGTTTGATAGCATGGTTTTTTCTTATTGTGAATTGGGTTGTTAGATGAACTTAGATGTATATAAAATGTTGCACACTAAATGTTTGAAGAAATTATGCACTAGTTGTAGTTCATTTTATGTAAGTTTTTTTCTTGTACAATGTTGTTTCAAACTAATTGACATAAGGTCTTAATGGCTCAACCATTCAAGCTGCCTGAGTTTTATGAAAATATCACATTAGCATAAATTTGAGTTTTCTTTCTCCATTTACAGTTGTAGATGAAGTTTGAATACTTAGTGTTTGTCAAAAGTTGTAAATGAGATAGTAAGAATCCATTTTTTGTTGTTTTTTTAAAGAATCACATCCCTGGACATTTATATTGCAAGTTAGCTCAACAATAGGGGGTATACATATTGTATGGACCTATAACCCCCGACTTGATTCCAAGAAAAGACTTTTTAGAACCCGGATCGTAAATCTGGGCAATTTTGTAGATTGTTGCTATCAATTATGCGTGCTTATTGTCAAGTTTTTGATGAAAGACTAAGATTATTTAGTCCATGTTTTAAGATGCCAACTTTTGAAGTTTCAATTTTTGAAATTTATGAGTTTAATAGGTTGGAGAAGAATCTCAAATTCGTTGCTGCCAGGTGTTTGACGAATTGCCTGAATGGTTGTAGATTACATGCCTGCAAATTGTTTGACAAAATGCCTCAATGGTTGTAGATTGCATATTTTCAAAGTGTTTGTTAAAAGGCCTCAATGGCTGTAGCTTTTATGCATATAAATCGTTATATTAAATATCTTAATGACTGTAGCTTTTATGCACTATAAATTTCAATAGTATAGTTTCCTACGTTCGCAAATTTTTGTAAGAATGTGAAAAAGTATTTAATAATGTTGCTGAAATGTAAATAGATAAAATTTCAGTAGGAGAATTGTTGCTTTTATCATCTAAATCTATCATGAAAAAAGGGGTTGTTGTTCGAAACAATTTTACAGTAACCAAATCTGTAGAATTTAATTACTTACACAAGTAAGCATAATAAGTTTGGCTGAATTGCATGTGTTCATGGGTGTAATAAAATGCTTCAATGACTGTAGAAAATAACTATTTTGCCCAATTAATGTAGGTCCATTATTTAATTGGAACATATTGAAGAATAATATGCTTCTGAATTGATAACATTTGTTACTCTTGGTGCAACATTCATTATACAATTCTTATGATTAAAGCATTGTCTTAATAATTGGGATTGAGATTTTTAATTGGTGAATTTGGAAATGGTGTTGGGTCAATATATTTTGTGATTCCATTTCATAAACATATCATATTTATTAGATTTATTGATGAAGAGAGGCATATTCTTCGCTCAGTTACCTTGTTATAGGTAGGTTAATACTCATACACTTATATGTGATTTTTGTAATAGATGCATGATAACAGTATGGTTATGATATCAAGAGTTAATAAGTGGAGCTTATTTAGCATAATCTAGGAGATCAAATAGGTTGATCTAGCTTAATGTTCACACATGGCATTATGGTGGAATTTATTTCTAGTCTTACTTAAAGCTCATGTACAAGTATGAAAAGAGCACATGCTATCATCGTTTAAACTTGAGAGGAAATGCGTTTTGGAATTGGTTTTAAGGGAAACAATTATCCCTGACTTCTTATGTGATATTCTTATATTGAAATAGGTGAAGGAACATGATTACATGATAACTAAGTTAGCAATGTTACAAAATAAAAATAAAAAATAGTATTAGTGATTAATGTGACCTATACTTTATGTATTCTTTATGGTTGGTATGGTGGGACCTTACATATGGTATTAGAGCAAGCTAGAACACTAGGGCCTA
Source organism: Pinus taeda (assembly GCA_000404065.3). Taxonomy (NCBI): domain Eukaryota; kingdom Viridiplantae; phylum Streptophyta; class Pinopsida; order Pinales; family Pinaceae; genus Pinus; species Pinus taeda. The sequence goes on along the minus strand of APFE031178516.1, from coordinate 34,440 downwards.
ATGGGCCAACATGCTTGCTGGTAGGTTGATGATGTATGGATGTTGATTTTGCATGCATGTTGAATTGTTGTGTATGTTGACTTGGGAGCATATTGGTTGCATAGGGGATATTATTATTATTATTATTTATTTATTTATTTATTTTTATTTTTATATTTTTATTTATTTATTTTATTTATTTATTTTTAATTTTATATTTAATTTAATTTTTTTTTTAATTTTAATTTTTATTTATTTAATTTATTTTTATTTATTTATTTTATTTTTATTTTTATTTTTTTATTTATTTATTTTATTTATTTTTATTTTATTTATTTTATTTATTTATTTTTTTTTTAATTTTTTTTTTTTAATTTTTAATTTTATTTTTTATTTTTAATTTTTAATTTTTAATTTTTAATTTTTATTTTTATTTATTTATTTATTTATTTTATTTATTTATTATTTTATTTATTTATTTTATTTTTTTCTTTTTTTCTGAATCAGAGCTAAATCTATTAAAATAAAAGTGAAAAGTATTTACAGTGAGGATAGCGCCTCATAGGGCCAGTATCCTGGCCCTTAACAGAGAAACTTGAGAGCAGAAGAAGAGCACTGTGCCTGTGAAAGGAGAGGAGAGACCAGGCAACAGGCGTTTGAAAGACATTACAAAAGAGCTCCATGCTTGCAGGAGATGCCAAGCAGAGGGAGCGAACCACCAAAATTTTCCATACATACATAAGAGCGTGTGAGTCAGAAGATGGAAAACGGGCTTTGAGGTCGGCCTCAACCCTCCATTATGAGCGACCAGGTGCATATGGAAAGTTTGCCAAAGAGGGGGTGAATCGAAACCTGTGCAAAAAGACAAAACCTTGCTGATCAAAACACTTACTGGCCCGAACCTTGCGGGTCTGGGCGACGGGCGGTAGCATTTGCTGGAGCAGCTGGCTGAGACGCTTCCTCGTCTTCACGAACTCCTTCCTCCGACTGAGTGAGCAGGCGCAGAATTCCGAAATTACGCTGAACAGGATCGCAGGCAATGATTTCCGTTTCTTCGACAATTGGAGTGCCAGAGACCGCCACATTCCTCGGGGAATCCTCTTGCATATGCATGGTAGAGGGGTGAGGATTAATTTCGGCTTCCTGCGAGAGGCTTCCTTCAGGGGAAGGGGTGGACGAGTTGATGGGGTCAACAGGTTCCTTGGCATCCTATGAGACCATGATAGTCGTGGTGAAGGTGATTATAGGCTGATTGAGGTGGCTTCGGAAGGTGAACCGCGAATTATGGAAGGAAGAGTTGGGGGCAGGTCTGGTAGGGGTGAGCGGAGGAGATGAAGGGGAGGCTGAGGAGATGGGGATGACCAGAGGCAATGGAGAAGAGCGAGCTCGACCCCTAGAGGTCGAAGAACTGCCTCTGCGAGACACACCACGACCTCGCACCATGGCTTCTGCGGAAGTCTGGCTATACAAATTCGACAAGGAGCCAAGGAACGACTGAGAGAGAGCGAGAGCCGAAGGGTCGGCCATGAATTGAGCAAAAGGAGGAGCAGACTGGTGGAGAGAGTTTCGCAGAGAATGTCTGCAACTGGACTCTGCGAGGTCCATTTTAACGGTGATGGGCGCCAAGGTCGAGCCTGGAGGCGACTTTAATGCATCTGCAGGGGAATGAATGGCGATTAACGGAGAATTGTCCTGCGCAAGGATCGACGGCGATTCACATTGAATGCCCTCCTCCGGAGCCTGCAAGCAATTAAGGCGATCGCCCTCTGTCCAGCTGCCGATCCGGAAACCAAACGCCGGGCACGTTGGTGTTTGAGGTGGCGGCATATGGCGAGCACCCGGATCCGGGGGGGGGGGATATTATTATTATTGTTAAGACAAAATTCTTGGAATTATGTTAAAGGACTTAAAGACATGCTAGGAAAGGATGTTCTTGAGAAGTTGGGGTTAAACCTAAACGTGTGAATGACTTAATTTTCAATGGGTGAGTGAGATATATGGAGTGCATGTGTGGTTGCATATATGCTTAATGCATCATTATCAATGTGATATGGGTTTACTAGCCATCTTTAATAGCTGAAATTATATCTACCAAGAAAATTACTGGCCTAATCTGGACTATAGTCTCATGACCTTGGTGTGTATGCTTTGGGAATGTGTAACAACTGTAAGGTTGAGATTCGATTAACATGATGATTGAGTTCATCATGTTAATTTTGATTCTTTTCTTATCTACACTAATGGAAACTTAACAAAAATCACCTTGAAGGATTTCACTTTTAACTGTAAATATAGATTCATGAGTAATGTATGTGCATTAATTTGATGTGTTAAAATCTGGTTTGGGAATACATTCTTAACGATTAAAAATTAAATTTCTATGATTTTCTTGACATGATTTTTGGTAGTTTGGATTGAAATTATGCATCAAATAACTTGACATTACTCAAATACTAGGTTGTGGTATGACCTTCCTAATAAACAAGAGGCTTAAATGACTTGTGCATGAATGGTTGTTGAAGCCATTTTAAGAAACACTTGAAAGTTATGTTTTCCTTAAGCTATGTATGGGTGTAGAATCCATACTAGCATATATCTATGAGCTAATGTATGGGCGTGGAATCCATACTAGCATATATCTAGGAGGTAAGTTATGGGCGTGGAATCCACACTAACATATATCTATGAGCTAAGTAATTATTCTGGTTAGAATGAACAAATTATTTTGATGAAATCTCATAGACATGATTAAGGAGGATTGATTATGTGTACTTAAAGTTAAAAGGATAGAGGTTCGTAACATGAATTTGTTTCAGATTTAAGTCCATTATTTTATTTTTATTACAAATGAAGACACTAAGATTAGCATAGTGAACACCATTAGGTGGTTTAGAATGTTTGTAATCATTGATTTTGATATATGAAGTCAAGTGTGAACTAGGTATCTATCCTCTAGTATTTTAATTCTTTTGTATGTGTTGGATTTAAGTAGGATTAAATTGATTTTCAAATTCTTGAAATGTAGAAAAAGATTATTGTGATGTTGATGAAATATCTTTTCTATTGGCTTAAGACAAATTAGGTCTAGGAAAACCATAATAGTCTCCTTAATAATTTTATTAATTGCATATTAGTTGAATTCTATTTAAACTAAATTAATTAGAGAAATTATGAGGATTTAACTCATGAACTTCTCTAAACTATTGCTAGTTAGGTGATTGAGTCAAAATTCATATTTTTTATGAACTTTATGAATAAACTTCTTGAAATTTGATTAACTTGTAAATTGTTAAGAGAATAACATGTTTAGAATATAAACATGTTTTGTGGTCAGAACTTTGTTTTATTTGAACTTAAAGGAACAATATATGTGATTAATGAAAAACTTATTTGAATTCTTGTTTTACAAGAATACCTGTTTGTGATATTTTTTTGAGGGAGAAATTGAAGGAGGGCAAGATCACATTTTCATGCATTGGAATTGTTGCATGATTTATAAACCTAAGATGATTGTATTGTATGTGGAATAGAAGAGATTATTGGATTTAGTAATTTTTGCTTGGATGTATAGGTGTATGAGTAATTATTAATCCTACTCTTTTGAGAGGGTGGTACTTCTCGTTAAAAAAAGGTTGGCGGGGGGGTGGGGTGTGTGGTTAGCTTTAGGCTAGAAATTCCCTTGTGATAGTCTAAATATTATTTAAATTCAACAAGGTTCTTCATATTTTGAGAAATGTATGGTTTTTATAGCTTGTTTTTGTGTATGTATTAATATTAAGGAATAAGGCCTAAAACCAAATGAATTAATTAATTTACTGAATAGAAATCATGAGCAATTTTATAGTTGGAAAACAAATTGACTTACAATTATCAAAGGTATATTCAATAATATAGATATCGTATTTTCATAATTATGAGAGTTGTTCTTGATTACAAGCAACTTCCAAAAAAATATCATTAATTTGTTTTCAAATTGAAGATCTTCTAACAGAGTCATTCATAACTAATTCTCATGTAAGATAAGTGAATAATAATGAAGATTATGGAAACTAAAGGAATGGTCTATAATACAAAAGTGGGTCAATGAGGACTGTATGGAACCTTAGCTTGTTAGTTTAAAAAAAGATGTGTATTGAACCTCAAATTGTGATTTTTTCTAAAGAGTAAACATTTAGTAAAAATTAGGTAGATCCTAAATATTTTGATTGCAAGGGTGTCTTATGGAATGAAAAAGCTGAAAAATTGGATTGAGAAGACATATATCAAGTGGGATGTAAGAGTGGTTTATATAATGACATGTTTTATTGCATAGTTTCAATGGAAATTGTATGTGGATGATTTGATGCTTCTTGTATGCAAACTTTATTGTGAGATGGGATGGGCCATCATTGTTTTTTATACAAATAATGTGGGAGTTGTTTGTGAGTTTGCAAGCTCAGTTTTTCTATGTAAACCTAAGAGGATGACAAAGGAAAGATTATTGAATTCTTAATGCATTTGATAGGGAAAAGACAATCATTTGTAATGTGAGATCTTTGTCATATCATTAACAAAAAAATAACATCTAGATATAAAATGTATGATTAGATTATTATTTTGATATAGTATGTATTGGGGTTATGTCAAAACCCATCTAGTATGGTCTGACTATACATGGTACTTGATTAAAAATGGTATGTTTTTGTTTTCATGGAGTTTCTTCCAATTTAACAAACATTAAACTATGAATTTGCATGAAGAAAAATATATCAAATACATATACACAAGGTTAATACCTTATTTATAGGAGAATAAGAAAGAGCTAAGTATCTTATGACTATAGAAATGTTGGAAACTAGATCACTACTGAGAGGGAGGGGTGATGAATCAATAGTGTAAGCACTTATAAACTTTTTCTCCAATTAATTATTCTTTAACAATCCATAAACTCAAACCCATAATCAGAGATTAGAGCATCAAGCATAAACCATAAACCATGAAAGAAATCAACACAATGGACATGGATATTTGTGGTGGAAAACCCTCTCCAGGTCAAAAAACCACCCGCTACTGCTACGCTGCTCAAATTATATTATGTTAAAAAATTCTTTACATAGAGTTATAGATATGGCTACTATCAAATGGATATTGTTTCTCATGCGGGTCTATGGACTACCATCTGTTGAAGGTCACCATGATTAACGATCCTCGCTTGGTTACTCCTGAACTATTAATCAACTCTACAAACCTCAATCTGCTGGAAGCCACCACGACCAACAAGCCTCACTCAATTTCTGCCAAACTATCCAACCACCATTGGATTGAAAAAAAGACTCACTTATATTGAATTCACTAGAGTCCTCCAACTCCTCTCCTCTATGTGATGCTTGTTTCATACATTTTCATACTGGAACCGAGAACTTCTCAACATGAACACTACAACAACATATCATCAAAGCACACAATTAAAAACCAAATATGCATCACAATCTCATCAACACTGCATAAGATAATTTGTAGAATACTTCAACAAAAATCCCTCTGCAATAATAAATATACTCACAAATAATTGCAACACAAATCCAATAAACGAGAGAATAAACAAGCTACTACCAAACAACAAGAAGATCTACAATCAGTCTCTGCTTCATCTCCTCATTATCTACTCAAAATATTGGCTAAAACATGCTTAAGCTAACTGCTACAACACTTGCAAACTTCCATAGAAAATTTGCATCATACATCCCTCACACTACTTGCAAACAATCCTCCAATCTCTCACTCACTCCATACACCACGAGTATCAACCATATTATCATTGAGATTCCTCCAATATATAGATTAACTGAGGTTCTCAACTCAATAATTACCAAGAACTACTAAGCTCCACAATATTTGTTCATTGCTTGATTTGATCTAGAGCTCTAAAGGAAACTAGCATATACCCTCTAAAATCCTAGTTTCCAACTTGTTTAAGTCACCACTTGGAGTATAGTAGCAGGAGGGCGTGAGGGATCATGAAAAACCTCTAGAACCTATACAACCTACTCAAGCATCCCCCAAAACTTGTAGATCATCTCCAAATCCTATGTATCATATTATCAACATGAATACCTAATTTGGGACACAAAGGCCTAATTAGCAAGGCTCCTTGACTCTAATTCTTGTAACAACATCATGAACAAATAGTAACACCTATAGCATCATCATGAACAAGGATATCATCACATCTCTACTCTATTATTACCATGAAACACCTATGCACATGATCATCAAGGTAAGTAGAACACACTAACATCCAACTCATCAACAACAACATGATCATGATGACCATGCCATCCTCTAATCATACTCTGTATGCAATACCTGCAAATCACATCTCCAGCCTCACATCTCCATGCAACTAGACATGCCAAGAACCATCTACACATCATCCATACACAAGACACCTACATCCACACATACACATGCATCTGTGCTACCAGGTTGACATCAATGCTAACCAATCAACACATCTGCAACACACATCAATGCTAACAAGGAAAACTTTGGGCCAAGTTTATCCCAAGAGGGAGAGTATGTAGTGTCCCTTCTTGGTGAGATAGATTTAATGACACTTGGAGAGGGTCATTTTAATGTAATGATATAAGATTATGCATGTCATATTTATGTATATGCTTGTATGCTATAGACCTAGTTTGGGTCACCTAGTTGCTTTGCGATTATGATAATATTCATGGTTGTGTGTATAAGATTGATTTTGGTTAAGTACATATTATCAATGTTTTCTCTTTTGGTGTCCCACTTTGAAATAGGTGTATGACATGGATGGTGATCCATGATTGAGACACCAAAATATGATTTTACAACTGATAGTACATTTTCCCTGAACTCCAATCTCAACTGGGTCTTTTTTGATTTGACATGCATGAGTTAATTATGAGTGAATCTTCAATTTACTGGTTGATCACTGCAAGCAACACCCCACTTTTCAACATGCATCACCCCACTACTGCAGGTTGCACCCCACTACTGGACCTACCACTAATTCCTCCATTAGTTGGAACTAGTTTAATTGACTTTAACTCAGTTAGACTGAATTAAATCATTACAAATCAAAATAAACTCAACTAGTGCTCCTAATTATAGGAGACACTCTACATGAATCTAGTTAGACCCTCAAATTGAATTAACTAAGCCAACTAAGTCAAATTAACTTAGTTGAGTTCAATTACAATTTAATTCCCAATTTAATTCGAGGACAAATTAAATTAGGACTTTTTTTTCTTGATGCTATTTTTAACATTTCTTGTTGCTATTTTCAACATACTTAGTGTTTGACAAAATTTGTAAATGAGATAGTAGGAATCCATTTTTCTTTTTATTTTAAAGAATCGCATCCTTGGGCATTTATATTGCGATTCAGCTCAACATTAGGGGGTATCCATACCATATGGTCCTGTAACTCCCGACTTGAGTAAAAAAAAAGAAGACTTTTCAGAACCTAGATTGTAAATATGGGCTCTTTTGCAGATTGCTGCTATTAATTATGTGCGCCTATTGTCAAGTTTTTGATGAAAGACTAAGATTATTTAGTCCTTGTTTTAAGATGCCAACTTTTGAAATTTCAATTTATGAGTTAAATAGGTTGGAGAAGAATCTCAAATTCATTGATGCCAAGTGTTTGACAAATGCCTCAATGGTTGTAGATTACATGCTTGCAAAGTGTTTGAAAAAATGCCTCAATGCTTGTAGATTGCATGGTTGCAAAGTTTTTGTAAAAACACCTCAATGGTTGTAGATTGCATGTTTGCAAAGTGTTTTTCAAAAATCCCCAATGGCTATAGCTTTTATGCACATAAATCATTACATTAAATGTCTTAATGTCTGTAGCTTTTATGTACTAGAAATTTCAATAGATATAACTTCCTACATTTGCAAATTTTTGTATGAATGTGAAAATGAATTTAATAATGTTATTGAAGTGTAAGTCGAGAAAATTTCAGTAGGACAGTTGTTTCTTTTATCATCTAAAGCTATCATAAAAAAAGGGGTTGTTGTTCGAAACAATTTTACAGTAACCAAATCTATAGGATTTAATGACTTGCGCAAGTGAACATGATAAGTTTGGCTGAGTTGCATGTATTCATGGGTGTAATATTATACTTCAATGGCCGTAGAAAACAACTATTTGTGCCTAATTTTTGCACATCCATTTTTTTACTTGGCACTTCTTGAAGAATAATATGCTTCTGAATTGGTAACAATAGTTTCTCTTGCTACAACATTCATTATATAATTCTCATGATTGAATCATTGCCTTAATAATTGGGATTGAGAATTTTTAATTGATGAATTTGGAAATGTTGTTGGGTTAATATATTTTCTGATTCCATTTCATAAACATATCATATTTATTATATTTAATGATAAAGAGTTATATTCTTCCCTCAGTTACCTTCTTATAGGTAGGTTAATACTCATACACTTATATGTGATTTTTGTAATAGAAACATGATATTTTTGTGGTATTGATATCAAGAGTCAATAAGTGGAGCTTATTTAGCATAATCTAGGAAATCAAATAGGTTGATCTAGCTTAATGTTCGCACATGGAATTATGGTGGAATTTATTTCTAGTATCACTTAGAGCTCATGTATAAGTATGAAAAGAGTGTTGGGTTGTGTTATATTCTTTCCACGACTAACCTACATAGTGAATTGGGGGGTTAGAGGGGGGCGGGTAGCCCCCCTCTACAGGGTTCGGGGCAGCGCCCCGAGAAATTGTTTTTTGGACCCTATATTAGGTTGGGCGAACCTACCTATGGTTTTTGGTCCATGGTTTTGGACGTGATGGTTTTCAGTCCATGGTATTGGATGCTTCGGCATGTGTAAATATGTATTGTAACATTGAAAGGAATATAATGAAAAATCAAGCTGGTAGTCTCGGTTTTGAGACCCAGTGGGAAATCTCTATGTATATGTGTTTTATGTGTTATGCTCTCGCATTTTTATTTTTCCTGTGATTTAGAATTCGTATGCAGGTAATTTCTGTACGGGGTTAAAACCTACATGAGTTGTGATAAAAGTGATTTTGCGATTTGCTATGCAATATCGCAGATCGCTATATTGCAAAAACTTGTTTATGTTAAGACTTACCGCCGTGTGAGTTGATGCGATATGCGATATGCGAGATGCTCTCGCATTTCACAATATTTTCTTATGCTTTATTGAGTAGCATTGCACAGTTGAGAATGCGATGCGAGACGATTATAGGAATTTTATGATTTCGCATTTCGCGGATTGCGATTTCCTGGGGTAACTTTTATAAGGAAGGTTTGTCATAATAGTTTTGCGATGCAAGAATCTATCCTTTAAAAGAGGGTCTTTTCAAGGATTATTTTAATATTTACGACTTTCCGAGTATAAAGTTATTTTTAGGCTATTTTACCATGTGGCGCTTATTTATTAAACTCATCGTTTGTGAAATTTAATACGCTAAAGTATGAAAAGGTAAATTTTCCATGATTTTGCAAGTTCCGTTTTGACATCTTATTTTATTCTAAAAATAAAAAGGCATGACTAGATGCTAGGATTGATTTTTTTGGAAGGGTCTCCATTTATTAATGTTATTACTAATACTAGTAAATGGGGGGGTTGTTAATATGCACAACAATTGGTGATTCACTTGGAAGAACCAGTTATCTCTGAGGGTTTTTTGAATTTTCTAAAACTTCCAAGATGAAGATGGTTTTGAAAATGAAACTGCATTGTACGAAATATAAGGTAAGTAGTGTTATTTATTAATAACAACATCTTGTTCTAACTATATTTATTCTGATTATCTTCTTCCTAGAGTTAGTCATTTTACTCACATCAATCATTACTTGGTTGTAAAGATAAAACAAAAGAATCTCGTTAAATTAGTTTTGGTGTACTCATTTGTCATAGGTAGAGCCTCTGCTGCTAGCAAGCATAGCCTCAATAGGGTTACCTGTTACCCAGCAATGATCCAGTGTCCCACTTGAGAAAAATGAAATTTTCAAAGATAAATCCTCATATATACATTTTTTTCTTTTTTTTTTTCCTTAAAGAACAATGTCTTTGGTTGGTGGCCAAAATTGATAGTGCAATTCACTTGATTTATAACTTAACTGAACAAGCTTTGATGAGACCCCTTGTCTTTTGATTGAAACAATCTCGAGCCATTACCCTGTTTTAATATTCAGTATGGCAATGTCAGTTAGTTATAATCTTTATGATCATGATAAGTTGGCTCTTGATGAGACCTCTTATTCTTTAAGTTAAAGTGTATAATTCGATTATACCTTTAATCTTGCAAATTCCTCAAGTGGGGGTGAGTCATTGGTTCCTTAAGAATTTTTCCTGGACGACAATTGTAGAGTTTAAAAATAGCTTTTCCATAGAGAGTTCTTTACTTTGTTATTGATATCTTTTGTGACTGATGTAAGGAAAGCTTCTTCCTAAGGTTGATTCTAACCAAAACTCAAATAGTTGAAATAGAAGAATAAGCAAAATTTTCCAAAATAATAGCAGTTAACCATATGTTTCATGAATGGAGA
>APFE031178516.1:0-23294 GCA_000404065.3 Pinus taeda | reverse complement strand
AAAAAAATTGAAATGAGAAACTATTCTTTTCGTGAAACCAAAATTGAACATTCTCAACTTGTTTTATTATCAAAAGAAAACTTAACTGAAACTATGATCTATAGAAAAATAGAAGAGATCATCTTCTATGGAAAATATTTTTTTAGGATCTGTCCATTAATAGGTAAAGATTCCCTTTTCCATGCTAAATCTTGTAACATGAAAGTTGATGGACCAACGAGTTCGACAATCTAGAATGGTCCAAGCCACATCCATTGGAATTTAGTGTGCTTGCCTTTCTCTTCATGGGATTTATCCCATTTTAATACTAAGTCTCCAGGTTAAAAATCTTTTCTAGATATTGAGTTTGAATCAAAAGAGGCTTTAACTGATTGTTGATGATGTGCGTGGGTAATTCTTGCCTTTTCTCGTTCCTCTTCAAGTTTAAGAATTTGTAATTGTCTTAATTGTATGGATGAGGAAGGAGTTTCTTCAATGAATCGAACTAAGGCTAGTGAAGGAATAACTAGATTTGTTGGTAAGACCACTTCTTTCCCATAAACTAAATTAAAAGGAGAAGTACCAGTGGAGGTTTTCTAAGTTATTCGATTTGCCCAGAGAGCATACACTAAAGACTTATGCCAGTTTTTTTGGTTTTAATCAATAGTCCGTTTAATAATTCTAATAAGGTTTTTGTTCATTGATTCGGCTAACCCATTTCCTTGTGGATAATAATTAGAAAAATATTTGAGTTTGAAACCTCTTTTGATAGTAAATTTTGTCATGGCATTGCCTGAGAAATAGGATGCATTATCAAACATTAAGGCAGAAGGCAAGCCAAACCTGGTGATGATGAATTGATCTATAAATTCAAAGATATTCTCAGAGTTGGTTATCTTGAGTGGAACTGCTTCTACCCATTTGGTAAAGTAGTTAGTATATGTAAGGATGTATTTATGTTGTTTAGAAGAATGAGGAACGATCTCACCTATTATGTCTAAACCCCATTGTTCAAATGGTTGATCAATGTTGACCGGCTATAATGGCAATGATGGTTTCTTCTATCTTCCAGTAGTAGTTTGGAAAATCTTACATCTCTTTACATAACTGTGTGCATCTTTAAATAGAGTTGGAGGGGCATATCCATTTTTTGGCTAGAAAATGATATCAGCATATCTTGATTCAAAGTCATTTAGGCTTACCTCGTTAATTTGTACTTCACTATCTGGAGGTTGCAACGCTGATATGTTCAATGCTCCTGCCAACATCCTGCAAAAACCTTGACCTTTTACAATGTTTGCTGGTTTAATTTCAGCGTCATATTCTTGCAATGCCATGACCCAATTTTCTCTCTTTTTGCCCACATCTTTTTGTACCAGAAGATTTCTTACTGCTGGAAATGGTACTATTATTTTGGTGTGAGTCTTGATAAGGAAAGGTCTAAAGTGTTTAATTGCTTTGAAAGCAGCATAAGCATGTTTCTCAACATCAGAGTAATTTAATTCAGCTCCTTGTAAATTTGAACTGAAGAAAGCAATTGGGGCTTCGGCCTTATCTTGATTCGCTTGTGTGAGTATGGCGCATATGATTTCTTGGAGGTGAATGTATATAAGGTGAAAGGATTGGAAAAATACGGCATTGCTAGAGATGGGGCATTTATAATTGCTTGTTTTATCAAGCTAAGCGCTTCATGTTCAGAATGACCCCATTTGAAGAGAGATTTTTTCTTTATCATGGCTTGGAGGGCTGACACAATCCTTGAGAATTCAGGGATGAATCTCCTAACAAAATTTATCTGACCAAGGAAAGACTGCATTGCTTTTTTATTATGGGGTAACGATATCTTAGAAATTTCCTTGATCCTATCTTGTTCAATATGGATTCCTGATTTGGATACTATGAATCCAAGAAGTTTTCCTTCGCTCAACGCAAAAAAAAAAATATTTTTTGGGGTTAAGCGAAATTCCATATTTTTGACAACGTTGAAATATTTGTTTTAGGTCTCTTAGATGGTTACTACGTTTTTTAGAATATACTGTTATGTCCTCTAAGTATATTACCACTGACCTGTTTACTAATCCCTTAAACGCAATGTCCATGGCTCTTTGAAACATGGCACCAACATTAATTAGCCCAAATGGCATCTTTTGATAAGCATAAGTGCCCCATTTCGTTCTGAACGTAGTTTTCAATTGATCATCCGGGTGGACTAACATTTTATTATACCTTGAAAAGCCGTCTAAAAAGGACATTAACTCAGACCCTACGACTGATTGTAATATCTGTTCCATGAGGGGCAATGGAAAATTATCCTTTTGGCAAGCTTTATTGAGGTTGTGAAAGTCTATACAAATCCAAATATCACCATTTTTCTTTCCGACTAGGACAAGATTGGAGACCCATCTGGAATGTCTGACAGGAAAAATAATCTTGGCTCTTAGTAATTTGTTTAACTCAGATTTAATCCGGCTTTCCAAATTAGGATGTATTTTCCTTAATTTCTGTTGAACAGGTTTTTCATCGGAGATCATAGGAATTATATTCTAGATAATTGAAGTGTCATAGGTTTTAAGATCATCGTAATTCCAAGCGAAGACACTCTTGTATTGTTTCAACAATTGAATAAAAGTTGATTTTTCTTTAGATGTCAGACCAAGACCTAGGTTGATGTTTTGTGGTTTAATGTCTGTCCCGAGATTGATTAATTCATATCTCAGAGTCGAACTTTGGAGTTTTGAATTACTGGATCATTTAAATCTGTCCTTTAAGTCATATAGGTCCTCTAACTTGACTACCGATTTTGGTATAGCGTTATTGTTGTTTTCTTGTTCCAGTCGATTCTCGTGTTGGTCTTTGTCAATTATCTAATCATTGTAAGAGCCTTCTGAAGTAAGAAAACTCACGATATTAGGGTCATTGTTGAAGACTCTCCAGTTGGTAGTTTTATTAGGAATAGAGGGTCTAAAAATTAGTTCAATAGAGAATCTATCTGGGCTATAGTCCTCTAATGGAATAAGCTTGGAAGCTACATTAGCAAGAAGATCAGAGCTAGCGTTTTGGATTCTTAGAATAGATGAAATATTAAACGTTGTAAAGTGCGAGGACAGGTCTTGTATTAGGGGTTGATAGTGTTTCAAATGCCCCAACAAACACTGTATAGTATTTCTTACTTGTCTAATGACAATCTTAGAGTCTCCAAACACTTGAAGGTATTTGATATTAATTCTGATTTTTTTGTATAGCCCTTGAACAAATGCTTCATATTCAACGGTGTTGTTTGTGCAATCGAATTCAAGTCTACACGCTAACATGGTTTTTTCTCCTCTTGGACTAACTAATACACAACCTGCTCCTACTGCTGGTCCATCGTTGGATTTAGAACCATCGAAAAATAATTTCCAAAACAAGGTTTTATTTACTGGTTTATCTACAAAATTGATACATCTAGAAGTATCAGTTTGAGAAAAAAATTCTATCTGAGATAAAATGGAATTTTCCAAAAAAGGTGAAGTGTGAGCATTGAAATTTCCTAAGAATGACTCAACAAAATAGTTTCTGATTATGTTTTTTCTATACGCTACATGCTCATTTTCTCATTCTAACTTTGTCACTATGTACTTTTGATGTTTTTCTTGTTCAACTTTGATTTGATTTGGTTTGCCGTTGTAGGGGAGCCACATATGAGACCAATCGGTTGCAAAGTAACTGTGAAGCTTTTCTGACCAATCCCTACTGAGGATCAGTCCATAAAATTCAAGAATGTCAGCCACAAGTATATCAATGACTTGACACATTTTTGGATTTGACAAAAGTCTTATGGTTACTTGATTAAGCTCTCCGACAACTTTGACTTGAGACCGATCTAGCTGTACTATTCGTACTGCAGATTTTTTAGGATGAACGTTTAACTTAGTGCAAACCGTCTTAGGTAAAATGTTAGATGATGCACTAGAATTAACTAGATAGTTGTGCAAATTTTTATTAAAAACTTCAAAAGTAAGGAGAAATGGTAGAGTATGGCATTTGGATCTTCCGCCAATCAAAGCAATGTCAATTGGGTCGATTTTATTTGCAATGCTATTTGGAGGTCTTCCCATTTCATGAGTAACCTATGAAATCACAGTAGCAGGAAGAGGCGTAGTAAGTATTGCATTGAGTTCTTTCAAGAGTAATTTATGTTGATGTTTTAACTTACTAGCTCATGAGGAGTAATGTTTGCTATGGTTTTCTTCATATCTTCAATAATGTTGTATTCCATTTCATCTGAGACGATAAGTGTTTTAGATGAATATGTAGAATCCGATTGGATTGGATTTGTCTAAGTAGACTTTGGTGAGGATTTTTTACCTATGATTTTATTCCTGGGAGGTGGAATTGGGTTTTTTCTGCTTTGTACTAGACTATGGAGGATTGAGTTGATTTCTAATTCTAGTAGCAACAGGTAATACTTCTTGATCTTCCTCATTTGGAAGAATGAAATCCCACATTCCTTGTAGTTCTACGATTTCTTCATTGTCAGTTTGTTCCTCATTTGAAACTTCTTCCTCTTCCCCTTCTGATTCAGCGTTTGTTATAGCATTTGGAGGTTTAGAATTGGTTGGAGGATTTCTTTTATAGGGTCTAAAAGTTTTCTTGGAAGAGGTTTCTACTACTTGTTTCTTTATATCAACCATTTCATTGGACATGGTCTTCAAGACTTTTTGTAACTCTTCCAGGTTGAAAGGGTCCTTTGGTTACTTCTTCTTAGAATCATCTCTAAAAGACACCTTTTAGATTTCCTTTCATCTACAGCATTTTTCTTTTCTACAGCGCGGATACGTTTCTCTACAACTATTGCCTCTTTCATGTTTTCTGCTAATGTTGGCTTGGTATCTCTATCTACAAAGATGGTTGAATTTGAAGGTAAAGCAGAAATATACCATTCATTTTGGACTTCATTGCTAGGCTTAGATGTTGTTGGTATTTTGTTCAATAATTTATTGAAGCGAGAGTTGAAGTCCTTAATTGGTTCCTTTAGTCCGGTTTTTAAATTGGAGAGGTCATTTATTAAGGTTGTTGTGGACCTATCATCCCCAAATTTTGTTAAAAAATGTTCTTGAAATGTATCCTAGTTATTAATGGAGTCTGATGGTAATGAAAAATGCCATGATCCAGTTGCTCCTTATAAATTATAGGGAAATAATCTTACAACTGTGTTCTCTTCTGTTACTCCATTCAAATTAACAGATAGCATAAAATTATTTATGTGTTCTTTGGCTAATAGGGCATTTTCAAGATTGAATTTGAGCAACCATTTCTCAGGATGAGCTGGTAATTGAGATAAAGGTCCATCCTTTCTTACAACCCCTGGATTGGCCCATGGCCACGGTTGTGGATTTTACTCCATTGTTGAGATATGAGTAGAAGAAGGTGTGGCGGTAGTTGAAGGTGATTGGGTGGAGGAGGATGTTGCTCCTGTACCTGTATGAACCACGATCTAGATTTGGGGGATGGATGATTGACGTTGTGATGAAATGGATGGGACGGCGGAAGAAAATGATGATAGTACCTCACTATGAGATTCCGCTGGTGTTTTCCTAGCTTTCTTACGACTTGGTAGAGGAAACTCAATTGGTGGGATTCCTAGTTTTTTGCTCTGTGCTCTAGTCAGTCATTGAGATGGGGTTTGATGAGAAGTGACACTACCTTGGGATAACTCAGATTCTTCTTGAGATATTGAAATCCCCTGTAACTTATGGATTAAAGTTTGTAATTCAAGGGGATCTGAAGAAGAATGATCTAGCTTGTTTCGGATTTCAATAATGTGCTCTGTATTTTTTTTTCAACTTCTGGTTCAAAGATAGGAGATTTGGAATGCGAACGATAAGTTGAGGGTGATGGTGAGGGAGTCTTACTCTTAGAATGGCGTGAAGATGTAGATTTAATTTCCATTCACAATCAAGCCCTCCTTCTAGTGCCAAATATGTCGAAGGCTCGAAAAATCGGGACTCCAACAAGGGGGATAACCACCCAGTCTAGACCTTAGGACAACTCCTTTTCCGTTTGGAATAGTGGCTCCGACTAGGGATGATGGGACCAGTTTCCCAATTTATTTATAATTTTCGTGCTAACAGGATGATGTTTTTCTTTTCTGGATTTTATGAGGTAAATACTTATTCTAAAATTGATCTATCTTCTAACTATCATATGCAATCTAACATAATCAAAGACAACATATAACTTTAAAACTATCCCAGGAGTAACGTTTATATATGCAATCTAAAATGATTTCTAAAAGTAAGTGATAATAAAGATCATTCAATTACGATAAGAAGAGAATTTGTTTAATAATAATCGTTTCGTATAAAAAGTTAGCTGAAACGATATGAGAGATATATCGCATAAAGGTTCATTCATATATTCAGCATAAAGAATAAATCATCATCATACAAAAGTGAAATAATGATAACTAAGAATTTAAACTTTCATACATAAATAACTTAAAATGAATTATTGCTTGATACACAAGTAAAAAAGCATTAAGAGATAGAAGTATCATTTGTAATGTGTCCTACTCATGTGCTCCAGCAATATTGATCCACTTTCAAATCTTTCAACATAAACTAAGAGTACAGAAGTCCAATTTTAGTAGAAGATGCTAAACTCAAGTAGAAAATAGATCATGTTCCATTAGCTTTACTAAAACCTCCTCAAAGGGGCAAAAGAGCATGTTCTGAAGAATGTTTTTGATAAAATTTATGGACCCCTCTCTAAATGCATGAGAGGGGTTTAAATACTAATCTATGAAACTAAAAATAGAAATTACAAAAATAGATGAGGAGGTTTAAACGACCTGCCTCATTTTAAGCAAAAATAAACAAAAATAAAATAAAACTATGACTAATCCTACATTTGGTCTTTGAGATCGCAAATATCCAGCATAGGCTTAAGGAGTGTCAGTTGGCCAACTTCAGCTTTTAGTTGTCTTGTAAATACCGCATTGGTGAGTGTTGGCACCATTTTCTCGGTGGAAGTAATCAGGCACCTCAGGGTCATCCATTGGTTGTGCGGCTTCACTAGGTATTGCCAGTACACTTCCCAGTTCAACCTGGTTACTCATGTGATTACCTCTGCCCTTTCCTTCGTGGCCTATTTCCATACAACTTGCAGTTGTTCTACATTTGGAAGAAAGCCAGGAGTGGTTTCTACTACCAAATTAGCATTGTGTAAATTCTCATTCACACATTCGATGACGTTGTTTGCTGCTGTTGCCGCATCCTCCATTGCCTGTTCTGCCTTACTGAGCCGAGAATCCCAATACGCAAATAAGATTTCTTTATGCAATTCAACTAATATGGGCATATCTGCTCTTTTCCCATGCTCGGATTTCTATCAATTTAAGAAGTTTGAAGCTTTCTTAAGAATTGTATCATATTCAAGTCGTAATTCCACAACTTGATTCGTTATGTTATCGCTTATTTCGCAGTGAAAATTCTACTGCGAAATATTTTGGCATAATGACTCTTTCTAGTGTAAAAGCTGGGAATTGAGGCCAAGCGCTTCTATGACAAATTGTTCAATGTTTGGGTCATCTTTATGCAGTTATGCTATGCTCTGTAACTGCACTTCTTTACCTGCTAAACTGCTTTGATGTGCTTTCTGCATTTCCTAAAACTCCTGCTGAAGTTTAGCCAACTGCATTTCTGCTCGTTGGTTGTTACTGGCTTGTTGTAACTGCTGTTCTAATAACAAAATTTTGTCTTATTTTTCTTTGAGTAGCAGTTGTGCCTCCACTACCTTGTCAATGGTCACTGAAGCATATGCACCTGCGACCTGCGAGAGTTTAGTGAGGTTAGCCAATGGATTTGTGGATGGGTCTTTCAAGAGAATATCTAGAGGTTCATCCTCAGGAGTGAGCACGAAATCTAACTTTATTTTATTTCTCTATCTTTTAATGACGACTTTGTGTTGAGGGCTGTAGAATACATCTAGAGGAGGAATTTCCTCTATTCTCAATACAATCTCAGATGTGGGAGCAATGGGAATATGCTCTGTCTCCTGAGAGCTAACAACTCCTCCTGTTACATTTTCTGTGGTTGTTTCTTGTTGGTTTGTTGGTGGCTCTGTGATTTGTTCCTCTGTGTTGAGTCTCTTATTGAAATTGTACCATTCTTCTTCTAAATCAATTACAAGCGGCTTTGCTCGTTGTGTAAGGGGAGTTGAGGTTTTGGCTTGTTTTATGAGCGAAGTCTGCTGATCTAACTTTTCTGTGGACTAGGTTGTGTCTTTAATCGATTCCTCACTCTTGATGTGTTCATTCTCTAATGTTTTCTCAGATTGGTCGACAGACTTTGCTGCGGACTCATTTCCAGAACTTGTTTTGGATTTTTCTTTTGAGTCTCCATCTATGCTTGCACTGGGAGTAGGATCTCTCATTGGCTCAATGAGTAGTTGGTCCAATGGGACCTTAGATAATCTCCTTTTCCTATAGTTATCAAATGTTTGGAGACTTTCTTGATCAAAAAGTATTTGTGCCATATGTTGTACTTCTTTGAAGGTGTTTTCTGTAGGAAAACATCATCAAAGGGGTCTTTTTCATTGGTATATATTCTTATTTTGACCAATGTGTTAAAATCTTTGACAATACCAAAGGGATCATATTAAATTCCTGGGAACTTGGGTAATTGCAAAGATAATACATTGTCAACCTCTTTGAAATCATGTCCTAAGTCATGCAATGCAAATACTACACATGTTACAGGAAATTGAGGCCAAATGCCCTTCTTGGAATCCTTCAATATCTTACTCATCCCTCCTTCACTGCATGTCTAATAGGTTATCTCCCTAGCCATCAGTTTGTCTAGGACATAGAAAGGTAGAACATGGGGAGAGGCAATACTGCCAAACACTCTGATATATGTGAATAATTCTTCCCCAAACCATCTGGCTATAGGGAGAATATATACTTCAGCTTCTTGGGAGAACCTAGGGGCATCTCGGTTGTAAATCCTTTTGTGAATCAGAAGCATAACCCCGTGACAAATCTTGAAGAAGTGTGGTGTGAAATTAGACTCCCACATGTCTTTTTGATATATTTGAATAGGAAGTGGATTTTGAGTAGTCCACTTCCATCCCATAAGAGGAAACTTGGAACCAAAATAAATAGCATCCATAACATAAGCGCTCATGAAAAATGGAGGGCAAACGCTCGAAGCAAGTACTCTAAAAATTTTATAGCTAAGTTATCAAATAGCATTTGAGCCCAATTCATTATTGTAGCGTTGACGTTTGCATCTATTAGGGGTAACCATTCTAACGAGAATTTGGTGTTGTCTGGTTTACCAAACAATCTACATAACATAGTGGCAACAAAAAGAAAGGGGAACTAAGAGAACCGGTGGTGTACATACTGTTCTTATCTTTCTTCGTTATTTGACCAATTCCTCGTGCATTCTGTCGGGTCTTCATTTTCCTTGGCAAACTTCTCGACAAGCTACCTGCTGTAGATGGCTTGCGGCTTTGGTAAATTGTACATGAGTCTTAGGTTTTCTAGAGTAAACGACCCTATGAATTCTTGGCTTGCCATCTTGAATTCTCTGTCTGATATGTCTACCTCGTCTATGATCCACTTAAACATGTCGATATAAGGAAGTATCTTTGGTCTTGCAGCAATACGGTGCAAGAATGAGCACGCAAGTTTAGTCAAAGTAGCATTAGAAGAAATGCGTCCATCCACTGTAACTATTGTTTCCATAATTCTCAATTGTTCTTCCTCTAATAGTTGATACATAGTCTCCCATGTGGACATCCCTGCATCTCAATTACAAGTAGTATCTATGAACAGGGGGGTCATCTCTGATTTCTCAGAAGCAGGTGCCTTTCCTTTCTTCACCATTTCTTCGAATGTCCTAGTCTATGTGTTCTTCCTGAAAGTTTACAAGAGGAGAGCAAAATAGGATAAAAATGATAGTGAATGCAGAAATAAATCAATAAAAGTACGAAATAAAGATGACGGAGGGTCTTAATTGTAAATCACGTTAGAAGATATCAACTTGCGTCAGATGGCCTTTCACACCTGATCATAATCATTCTTTTAATAAATGTCCACTAATAAACTGTAATCCTTAACTTAATGTCCATCACTTCACATCAAAAGTCGGGAAGCATTCTCCTAGAACCGTGAGCCCTTTGAGTTGCGATAAAAGCGATTTTGTGATTTGCTACGCAATATCGCAGATCGCTATATCGCAAAAACTTGTTTACGTTAAGACTTACTGCCGTGTGAGTTGATGCGATATGTGATATGCGAGATGCTATCGCATTTCGCAATATTTTCTTATGCTTTTTGAGTAGCGCTGCATGGTTGGAATGCGATGCGAGACGGTTATAGGAATTTTATGATTTCACATTTCACGGATCGCGATTTCATGGGTTAACTTTTATAAGGAAGGTTCGTCATAATCATTTTGCGATGCGAGAATCTATCCTTTAAAAGAGGGTCTTTTCAAGGATTATTTTAATATTTACGACTTTCCTGGTATAAAGTTACTTTTAGGCTATTTTACCATGTGGCGCTTATTTATGAAACTCATCGTTTGTGAAGTTTTATACGCTAAAGTATGAAAAGGTAAATTTTCCATGATTTTGCAAGTTCCGTTTTGACATCTTATTTTATTCTA
The DNA here is from genome assembly GCA_000404065.3 of Pinus taeda. Lineage (NCBI taxonomy): Eukaryota > Viridiplantae > Streptophyta > Pinopsida > Pinales > Pinaceae > Pinus > Pinus taeda. Next base: position 12,657 of record APFE031178516.1, on the reverse strand, counting down.
AAAAAAAGAAGGCATGACTAGATGCTAGGATTGATTTTTTTGGAAGGGTCCCCATTTATTAATGTTATTACTAATACTAGTAAATGGGGGGGTTGTTGATAAGCACAACAATTGGCGATTCACTTGGAAGAACCAGTTATCTCTGAGGGTTTTTTGAATTTTCTAAAACTTCCAAAATGAAGATGGTTTTGAAAATGAAACTACATTGTACGAAATATAAGGTAAATAGTGCTATTTATTAATAACAACATCTTGTTCTAACTATATTTATTCTGATTATCTTCTCCCTAGAGTTAGTCATTTTACTCACATCAACCATTACTTGTTTGTAAAGATAAAACAAAAGCATCTCGCTAGATTAGTTTTGGTGTACTCATTTGTCGTAGGTAGAGCCTCTGCTGCCAGCAGGCATTCATTGCCTCAACAGGGTTACTTGTTACCTAGTAATGATCCAGTGTCCCACTTGAGAAAAATGCAATTTTCAAAGATAAATCATATATACTTCTTTTTTTTTTATTGAAGAACAATGTCTTGGTTTGGTATCCAAAATTGACAGTGCCATTCACTTGATTTATAACTTAACTGAACAAGCTAGCTCTTGATGAGACCCCTTGTCTTTTGATTGAAACAATCTCAAGCCATTACCCTGTTTTAATATTTAGTATGGCAATGTCAGTTAGTTATAAGCTTTATGATCATGATAAGTCGACTCTTGATGAGACCTCTTATTCTTTAAGTTAAAGTGTATAATTCGATTATACCTTGAATCTTGCAAATTCCTCAAGTGGGGGGGAGTCATTGGTTCCGTAAGAATTTTTCCTGGACGACAATTGTAGAGTTTAAAAATAGCTTTTCCGCAGAGAGTTCTTTGCTTTATTATTGATACTTTTTGTGACTGATGTAAGGAAAACTTCTTCCTAAGGTTGATTCTAACCAAAACTCAGATAGTTGAAACAGAAGAACAGGCAAAATTTTCCAAAATAATAACACTTAACCATATGTTTCATGAATGGAGATTGATTTTCATAACCATTCCTACTTATACAAGTGAAAAACAAAATTGAAATGAGAAACTATTCTTTTCGTGAAACCAAAAGTGAACATTCTCAACTTGTTTTATTATCAAAAGAAAACTTAACTGAAACTATGATCTATAGAAAAATAGAAGAGATCATCTTCTATGGAAAATATTTTTTTAGGATCTGCCCATTAATAGGTAAAGATTCCCTTTTCCCTGCTAAATCTTGTAACATGAAAGTTGATGGGCCAATGAGTTTGACAATCTAGAATGGTCCAAGCCACATCTGTTGGAATTTAGTGTGCTTTCCTTTCTCTTCATGGGCTTTATCCCATTTTAATACTAAGTCTCCAAGTTAAAAATCTTTTCTAGATACTGAGTTTGAATCAGAAGAGGCTTTAACTAATTGTTGATGATGTGCGTGGGTAATTCTCGCCTTTTCTCGTTCCTCTTCAAGTTTAAGAATTTGTAATTGTCTTAATTGTATGGATGAGGAAGGAGTTTCTTCAATGAATTGAACTAAGGCTAGTGAAGGAATAACTAAATTTGTTGGTAAGACCACTTCTTTCCCATAAACTAAATTAAAAGGAGAAGTGCCAATGGAGATTTTTAGATTTATTCGATTTGCCAAGAGAGCATACACTAAATAGCAGAATATTTGAAACCTCTTTTGAGAGTAAATTCTATCATGGCATTGCCTGAGAAATAGGATGCGTTATCAAACATTAAGGCAGAAGGCAAGCCAAACCTAGTGATGATGAATTGATCTATAAATTCAATGTTATTCTCAGAGTTGGTTGTCTTGAGTGGAACTGCTTCTACCCATTTGGTAAAGTAGTTAGTATCTGTAAGGATGTATTTATGATGTTTAGAAGAATGAGGAACGATCCCACCTATTATTTCTAATCCCCATTGTTCATATGGTTGATCAATGTTGACCGGCTATAATGGCAATGATGGTTTCTTCTATCTTCCCACAGCAGTTTGGCAAATCTTACATCTCTTTACATAATTGTGTGCATCTTTAAATAGAGTTGGCTAGTAGTAGCCAACACGCAGGATTTTGTGTGCTGTAGCATCTCCCGCATAGTGTCTACCTACTAGTCCGTCATGGAGTTCCTGCAATACATTTTCAGCTTCAGATTTATCGAGGCATCTAAGGAGTATAGAATCATAGTTCATTCTAAACAGTGCATCATTGACGATTTGATATTGTTTATCTTTTAGCCTCAGGGCTCTTTTCTTTGTGTAATTCAAATGTGGAGGGGCATATCCATTTTTTAGGTAGAAAATGATATCAACATATCTTGATTCAGAGTCATTTAGGCTTACCTCGTTAATTTGTACTTCACTATATGGAGGCTGCAACGCTAATATGTTCGATGCTCTTGCCAACATCCTGCAAAAACCTTGACCTTTTACGATGTTTGCAAGTTTAATTTCAACGTCATATTCTTGCAGTGTCGTGACCCAATTTTCTCTTTTTTTTCGCCCGCATCTTTTTGTACCAGAAGATTTCTTACCGCTGGAAATGGTACTATTATTTTGGTGTGAGACTTGAGAAGGAAATGTCTGAAGTGTTTAATTGCTTTGAAAATAGCATAAGCATGTTTCTCAATATTAAAGTAATTTAATTCAGCTCCTTGTAAACTTGAACTGAAGAAAGCAATTGGGGCTTCGGCCTTATCTTGATTCGCTTGTGTGAGTATGGCGGCATATGATTTCTTGGAGGCGATGCATATAAGGTGAAAGAATTGGAAAAATTCGGCGTTGCTAGAGATGGGGCATTTATAATTGCTTGTTTTATCAAGCTAAACGCTTCATGTTCAGAATGACCCCATTTGAAGAGAGAATTTTTCTTTATCATGGCTTGGAGGGCTGACACAATCCTTGAGAAGTCAGGGACGAATCTCTTAACAAAATTTATCTTACCAAGGAAAGACTGCATTGATTTTTTATTATGGGGTAACGATATCTTAGGAATTTCCTTGATCCTATATGGGTCAATATGGATTCCTAATTTGGATACTATGAATACAAGAAGTTTTCCTTCACTCAACGAAAAAAAATATTTTTTGGGGTTAAGCGAAATTCCATATTTTTGACAACGTTGAAAGATTTGTCTTAGGTCTCTTAGATGATTACTACGTTTTTTAGAATATATCGTTATGTCCTCTAAGTATATTACCACTGACCTGTTTACTAATCCCTTAAATGCAATGTCCATGGCTCTTTGAAACGTGGCACCAGCATTAATTAGCCCAAATGGCATCTTTTGATAAGCATAAGTGCCCCATTTCGTTCTGAACGTAGTTTTCAATTGATCATCTGGGTGGACTAAGATTTGATTATACCCTGAAAAGTCGTCTAAAAATGACATTAACTCAGACCCTGCAACTGATTGTAATATCTGTTCCATGGGGGGAAATGGAAAAATATCCTTTTGGCAAGCTTTATTTAGGTTGTGAAAGTCTATACAAATCCAAATATCACCATTTTTCTTTCTGACTGGGATGAGATTGAGACCCATCTGGAATGTCGGACAGGAAAAATAATCTTGGCTCTTAGTCATTTGTTTAACTCAGATTTAATCTGGCTTTCCAAATGAGGATGTATTTTCCTTAATTTCTGTTGAACAGGTTTTTCATCAGAGATCATAGGAATTGTATGCTGGATAACTGAAGTGTCATAGGTTTTAAGATCATCGTAATTCCAAGCGAAGACACTCTTGTATTGTTTCAACAATCGAATAAAAGCTAATTTTTCTTCAGATGTAAAACCAGACCTAGGTTGATGTTTTGTGGTTTCATGTCTGTCCCCAAATTGATTAATTCATATCTCAGAGTCGAACTCTGGAGTTTTGAATTGGTGGATCGTTTAAATCTGTCCTTTAAGTCATATAGGTCCTCTAACTTGACTACAGATTTTGGTATAGCGTTATTGTTGTTTTCTTGTTCCGGTCGATTCTCGTGTTGGTCTTTGTCAATTATCTGATCATTGTAGGAGCCTTCTTAAGTAAGAAAACTCACGATATCAGGGTCATTGTTGAAGACTCTCCAGTTGGTAATTTTATCAGGAATAGAGGGTCTAAAAATTAGTTCAATAGAGAATCTATCTGGGCTGTAGTCCTCTGATGGAATAAGCTTGGAAGCTACATTAGCAAGAAGATCAGCGCTAACGTTTTGGAGTCTTAGAATAGATGAAATATTAAACTTTGTAAAGTGCAAGGTCAGGTCTTGTATTAGGGATTGATAGTGTTTCAAATGCCCCGACATACAGTGTATAGTATTTCTTACTTGTTTAATGACAATCTCAGAGTCTCCAAATACTTGATGGTATTTGATATTAAGTCTGATTGCTTTGTATAACCCTTGAACCAATGCTTCATATTCAGCAGTGTTGTTTGTGCAATCGAATTCAAGTCTACACGCTAACATGGTTTTTTCTCCTCTTGGATTAACTAATACACAACCTGCTCCTGCTCCTGGTCCATCGCTGGATTTAGAACCATCAAAAAATAATTTCCAATTTACTGGTTTATCTACAAAATTGATACATCTAGAAGTGTCAGTTTGAGAAAAAATTTCTATCTGAGATAAAATGGAATTTTCCAAAAAAGGTGAAGTGTGAGCGTTGAAATTTCCTAAGAATGACTCAACAAAATAATTTCCGATTATGTTGTTGCTATACACTACATGCTCGTTTTCTCCTTCTAACTCTGTCACTATGTACTTTTGATGTTTTTCTCGTTCAACTTTGATCTCATTTGGTTTGCCGTTGTAGGGGAGCCACATATGAGACCAATCGGTTGAAAAGTAACCGTGAAGATTTTCTGACCAATCCCTACTAAGGATCAGTCCATAAAATTCAAGAATGTTAGCCACAAGTATATCAATGACTTGACACACTTTTGGGTTTGACAAAAGTCTTATGGTTACTTGTTTAAGCTCTCTGACGACTTCGACTTGAGACTGATCTAGCTGTACTATTCGTACTACAGATTTCTGAGGCTGAACATTTAACTTAGTGCAAATCGTCTTAGGTAAAATGTTAGATGATGCACCAGAATCAACTAGATAGTTGTGCAAATTTTTATTAAAAACTTCAAAAGTAAGGAGAAATGGCGGAGTATGGGAGAAATGGCAGAGTAATTTCTGTTGATGTTTTAACTTATTGAACTCATGAAGAGTAATGTTTGCTCTAGTTTTCTTCATATCTTCAATAATGTTTTATTCCATTTCATCTGAGACGATAAGCGATTTAGATGAAGATGTAGAATCAGATTGGATTGGGTTTGTCTGAGTAGACTTCGGTGAGGATTTTTTACCTACGATTTTATCCCTGGGAGGTGGAATTGGGTTTTTCTGTTTTGTACTAGACTGTGGAGGATCGAGTTGATTTCTAATTCTAGTAACAACAGGTAATACTTCTTGATCTTCCTCATTTGGAAGAATGAAATCCCACATTCCTTATAGTTCTATGATTTCTTCATTGCCGGTTTGTTCCTCATTTGAAACTTCTGATTCAAAGTTTGTTATAGCATTTTGTGGTTTAGAATCAGTTGGAGGATTTATTTTATAGGATCTAAAAAATTTCTTGGAAGAGGTTTCTGCTACTTGTTTCTTTATATCAACCATTTCATTGGACATGGTCTTCAAGACTTTTTGTAACTCTTCCAGGTCAAAAGGGTCCTTTTGTTGCTTCTTCTTAGAATCGTCTTAAAAGACACTTTTTTAGATTTCCTTTCATCTACAGCATTTTTCTTTTCTATGGCTAGGATACGTTTCTCTACAACTATTGCCTCTTTCATGTTTTCTGCTAATGTTGGCTTGGCAGCTCTATCTACAAAGATGGCTGAATTTGAAGTTAAAGCAGAAATATACCATTCATTTTGGACTTCATTGCTAGGCTTAGATGTTGTTGGTATTTTGTTCAATAATTTATTGAAGTGAGAGTTGAAGTCCTTAATTGGTTCCTTTGGTTCAGCTTTTAAATTGGAGAGGTCATTTATTAAGGTTGTTGTGGACCTATCATCCCCAAATTTTGTTAAAAATTGTTCTTGAAATGTATCCCAATTATTAATGGAGTCTGATGGTAATGAAAAATACCATGATCTAGCTGCTCCTTGTAAAGTATAGGGAAATCATCTTTTACACTGTTTTACCATGCGGTGCTTATTTATGAAACTCATCATTTGTGAAGTTTTATATGCTAAAGTATGAAAAGGTAAATTTTCCATGATTTTGCAAGTTCCGTTTTGACATATTATTTTATTCTAAAAATAAAAAGGCATGAGTAGATGCTAGGATTGATTTTTTGGGAAGGGTCCCCATTGATTAATGTTATTACTAATACTAGTAAATGGGGGGGTTGTTGATAAGCACAACAGGCTGTTACAAACCACTTCCCCTTACAGGAACACCATCCTTAGTGTTTTATGACAACTACAACCAACAATATCATTGTACACCAAAACATTTCCCATTGATCTTTATAACTTATCTAGATGTAGTATTTACAATGAACAACCTGCTGAAAATCAAACCCACATGACAACATAACAATCATACTGCTTATTGGAGCTTTATAACACAACTCGTTGCAGTATTTACAATAACAACCATACATAAATATATACATATACCAAAACTCCTTTGCCTCAATCAAGAAACAACGAATGATACATAGCCCACATCTAATCAACCATCTCCCATGTAGCTTCATTGCGCCCAAAGTGCTTCAACTGCACTTTAACTTGCTCGATTGCTCGGTTTTGGAGCATGATTTGCTTATGTTGTAAAATTCACTGAGGTTCTGTCTAGAATTCTCCTTCTGGTTCCACTTGAAATATAGACAAATCAATCACATGATCAACATATTTGAAATATCTTTTAAGAAATGAAAGATGGAAAACATCATGGACTTTCACTATTGGAGGTAGTGCAAGTCTATAGGCTACTGGTCCAATCCTCTCGACGGTCTCAAAAGGCCCGCAATATCAAGGTGCCAAAATTGCACATGATCCAATCCTTTAGGAGCTCTTCTTAAGCTTGATGCATAAGTACACATGTTCCCCAACCTAAAACTCCTTAAATTCTCTGTGTTGATTTGCGTAACTCTTCGATCTATCTCGTGTTTCCTTAAGATTCTTCTTGATAACTTGCATTTCATGTTCCATATTTTCCAACATGTTTAGTCCAATTCATACATGTTCATTGGATCACTTCAGCTGATGGGAGTGTTACAACTCCACCCATAAAGTGCCTCAAATAAACTCATCCCCAGTGACTCTTGATACCCATTGTTATAAGAAAACTCAACCAGTGGAAGATACTCCTCCCTTGGTGAATAACATATATTGTCAACATGTCCTTTAGAATCATATTTACCCTCTCTATTTGTCCATGTGTTCATGGATGATAAGTTGTATTGAAGGAAAACTCTATACCCAAACTTACAAATAACTCCTTCCAAAACTTGGAAGTGAACTTGACATCTCTATTAGATACAATCTTTTTAGGAATACCATGCAATCTCACTATCTCCCTAATGAATACCTATTCTAACTCACTAGCTGAATTCATCGACTTCACTGGAATGAAGTGAGCTACCTTTGTCAACCTATCAGCCACAACCATAATAGAATCATGTTGTCTATATGTCCTTGACAAACCTGTAATCAAATCCATGGAAATGACCTCCCATTTCCACTCTAGAATCGAAATCAGCTACAATAAACCACCTGGATGCTTACATTATGCTTTTATCTGTTGACAATATAAGCATCTTGCAACAAAATCTGCCACCTCTTTCTTCAAGTTCAACCAATGGTAAAACTTCTTCACTGTTGTCAATGTTTTTAGATATCCCAAGTGACCTAAATATGACTTACCATGAAAATCTCGCAAGATAAGATACTTTAGCTCACTATTGTCCAACACATAGATCTTGTCCCTAAATCTTACCAAACCATATGTCGTGAGGTGATAATCACATCATGTTCACTTGTACCCTGCTCTTCTAACTTGTGCTTAAGCTCCCTGTATCTGTCATCATGTTGTCCTGCCTGTAACATCTGATCCTGTAAATCTTTCCCATATGTAGTCATAGTTGCTATTTGATTCACCTGCACTCTTTTGCTAAGAGCATCTGCAACCATGTTCTCTTTTCCCTTGATGTACCTGATCTCAAATTCAAACTCACTGAGAGTGGCCAACCATCTAGCTTACCTGGAATTCAGATTTGGTTGGTCAAATAAGTATCTCAGCCCACTGTGATCACTCATAATTACAAACCTCCTTCCAAGAAGATAGTTTCTCCACATATTCGATGCATGAATGATCGCTTCTAACTCCAGATCATTTGTCACATAGTTCTCCTCGTGCTCATTTAGTTTCCTAGATTCGTAGCATACCACCTGTCCTTCTTGCATAAAAACCCCACCAAGTCTTCTCTTGCAAGCAACTGTACACACTACGAACTCTTTATCCATATATGTAATCTTGAGAACTGGATCATTTGTAAACAAATGCTTCAATTGAAAAAACTATCTACACATTCCTCTGTCAATTCAAATTTATTTCCTTTCCTTTGCGGTGATGTAATAGGATAGGAAATCTGTGGCAAGTTCTTGATGGACTACCTATAGTAACCTTATAACCCCATGAATGATCTAACCTCATCCACGTTCCTAGGAGCTTCCCATTCCATGATAGCTCTAATATTTTATTGATCCACTGTTATGCCTTCCATGGAAACAACATGTCCCAAGTAATGTACCTTTATCTGAAATTAGTTGCATGTACTAAGATTGACATATAACTAATGCCCTCTTAGCAATCTCAACACTGTTGCTAAGTGTTTGACATGATCTTCCTCATCCTTAGAATATATCAATATATCATCAATGAACACAATCACAAACTTGTCCAGGTAAGGATGCAACACAATATTCATCAAACACATAAAAGTAGCTTGAGCATTAGTCAAACCAAACATAAGCACAACAAACTCATAATTCCCATACCTGGTCTGGAAAGAAGTCTTGTTTATGTCCTCTTCTTTGATGTGTACTCGATGATATCCTGATCTTAGATCAATCTTCAAGAACATTTTTGCTCCCTTCAACTAATCAAACAAATCATCGGTCCCTTGGAAACGAATACATGTTCTTGATGGTTACCTTGTTCAGCTACTTGTAGTCAATACATAACTTGAGAGTACCATCCTTCTTCACAAACAACATTGGTGCACCCCAAGGTGACACACTTGGCCTGATGTATCCTTTGATGCTAGTGCTACCCCTGGTACTAACTCAATAGAAAATTCCACTTCCATATGAGGTGGAAAGTCTGAAATATATGTTGGAAATACATCGTGAAACTGATGTAAAACCATATATCTCTTCAAGACTTTTTCATCCTCAGCGTCCTTACCTTTATCACTGGAAATATGCACTGCAAATAATACACACATTTTCTTGCAATTGTGCTTTTCCTGCATAGTTGTAACCATTCTAACTGATGTTGCCTTCTTCTTACCCTGTACGATTCTTCGTTCGCCATTGCCGTCCAAGCACTCGATATCTTTTCCACAATAATCCACCTTAGTCCTATGAAGATACAACTAATCCACACCCATAAGAATATTGTATGATCCCAATGGAAGTACATTTAGATGCACTAATGTAGGCATAGCATTCAACTCAAATGCACAAGATCTTACGCAATGATGAACTTTTTTCTTAGTACATGTAGCCAACTGCACTAACCAAGACTCTGCATGCACTTTTTTTCTTAAACCACACTTTTCCATCAAGTCAGGGTTAACATAACTATAATTAGATCTAGGGTCAATCAAAATAGAAAGAAATTGATCACAAATCTTACTGTCCATCTTGATAATAGATGCCCCATGATCTGTCTGCATATTATCCAATGATGTATAGATTTGTGGAATGCTCTATCCAACATCCCCAACTATCTACGCCTCCTGAGCACTATAGATCTGAGGCCTACCACCATGATACGATGAACAATCCTTCTTGAGATGCTCCTTGCCACATATCTAGCACTGCAACTGTCTCCTACCATCACCTATGTTTTGTTTCTCTCTAGGCTAAGACCCATGTCCCTTCTCAACTGCATTAAACTTCTTGTAAGGAACAAAATTCTCTTTCTCACATGCATCCTGAGGTCTTGTTCACTTCGGTGTCCATTTAACTTTAATATTTTCATTCCCTTTCCAACCTTGCTTAGATTCGGTCTTACGCTTTGATTTCTCATAACATTGCTTCAACATTCCTATAACTTCAACCAGTGACTGAGGCTCATCATAATCAATCTCATCATTGAATGTTAATGGTAATCCATTGACAACTCTATGAACTTTGGATTTATCATCCTTAAGATATGACACATACCTCAAAAACTCCAGGAACTTAGCCGTGTACTCCTCATTTTTCATTGATTCCATATTAAGCTCATAGAACTCCTTGGATTTTCCGTCATAGTACCTCTCTAATAAGTAATTATTCCTTAAAAGTCTCTTGAATTCATGCCAAATCAAATCCTCGGTCCTTATGTCTTTTACCTACTTCACATCTTCCCACTAAATGTCTACTTTCCCTTTGAGATTGAAAATGTCTATCATGGCCTTCATGTTCTGCGTGTAATCATGCAACTCAAAGAATTTCTTCATCCCAAGTAACCATGCCTCTACGTCTTCTGGTTTCTTCAACTCTCCATCAAATGTAGGTGGTTTGGATTTCTTGAACTCATCCAAAAAATATACCTTGTCACTCCTCATGTAAGGATGATAGCGATGATAACCATGATACCTGTCTGAACCAGAACTAGAGTAGAACCCATGTCCACTGCCTCTCTTATCAGGTGCATCTATTAACCTGCGATCTCTGACTGTGTCATCTCTATCTGACCTATGCCCACCATGAGACTTGCTACCATATGCCCCATTAGTCCTATCATCATGTCCATCACTGACCAGTGGTCATCAATGACTCTACAAATATGACAAGCTCTGAAGGATGACTGCATTAACCTATGCTTATTTCTATTGTGCCCTGTCAAGTCTCTCTTGTGACTGAATGATCTTGTCATTATTTTCTTTACAACTTCTTATCTCTGCCTTCAAACTTCTTAAGGTGCCTTCTATGTTTAGAGAGTACTCATCTCTTGGTTGCTCATCTGATCTGTAAGGGGAGTCTCATGAACTATAATCCACCATTTTTATAGTCATACTTGATCTTCTTCTTCCTACAAGTATACGATGTCATCTAAACCAAAATATAAACGTAATCAACATACCTTAGTGCAGTTGAGGGGAGGGTTATATCGTCTGCATAATTAGTCCAGATTGTCACGATACATGTATATACACAATCATATCAATATGCTGACATCATGCATGACAATACCAACTACATATCGTGACCTCATGCACAACAATAATAACCATAATAATGCATGCATAACAGTCACATAGACAACTGACATGCATGCATGACAAACACATTTTTCCCATTCAGTCCAAGTATTGAACCATGCTCTGATACCAATCTCTAACCACCCCCCCCCCATATCTACCCACTTTCACTCCTGCCATGGTTAACATGAGCTGAGGGATACTATGACATGACTCGACCTCCTATATCATATTAAGAAAATGGAGTCGACAGAGTGAAACGTTACTCACCTTCCTTAGGAGCTACATGACCCATAGGAGCTAAACAACCACTCTAGGTGCCCAAACCCTGAGCTAACTTTCATTTTTAGTGATATGCACTCTCATTCGCTTGCATAACAAAGCAAGCTAGTGGTTGCGACCCTTCAGTCTCATGGATAACCCTACCTCCGAGTGACTACAGCCTAGAATTTCCCAATTTTGAGCACGCAACCTCGGAATGTGAGCCACTTTTTAAGGGCTAGTATCTGAACCTCTACCAAAAACTTGACATAACTTTCTAGAATGATGAATGACACAAGGACAAAGCCATTATGCAAAACTTAGTCAAGAAATTGACCTATATAAGCCTAACCATGATAAACATTTCATCAAACACATTGTACACATGTAATCTACAATTCATGAATGCATATTTATACATAGGGGTATGATACTTATCTGAGAAACATAAAGAAGTTCTAATACCCTCTCATAATAGCTACACTAACATCTATTTAGGTCATGCATTCAATAACCAATCAAAACATGATAAGATCCATAGCTAAAATTTGTCATAAAACCATGCTTATAACCAACATATAACTAGAATAATAACCATGATAGAACAACCATCAAAGCGACCTAATAACAATTAGAAATACTCATGAAATACAAGAGGAAAAGAGCTCTTATTAACATATGAAAAATCCAACCAAGTTAGGGGCTTCCACGTACCACCCGACCATAGATTGGGTGTTAAGTTATGGTATGTTCTATGCTTATAACAATTTACTTCTTTTTCTTATTATATTCCATAGATTAGCAATCACATGTACATAAAGTAAAGTGCAGATAGAACATTAAACAATCGACAAAAAACAAGCTAGACGAAAGACACAAGTATGTGGCGGCTAGCCCAAGGACAACCCCAAATGTGTGGGAAACCCTTTGATCAA